>PVIR01001725.1:0-39308 GCA_004026965.1 Petromus typicus
TCTCTCTGTCTCTGTCTCTCTCTCTCTCAAGGGTGGTTTATATTTTAGGAAAACTACCAATCCCTGCAAGAGCTGAATGATGAACTGATCACTTTAGACTGGAACACAGAGTGCAGAGAAATCAAGAGAGTTCTTTGGGCCATTCTATGAAGTGACACTGAAACATTTTAAAATAAAAGACTGTCTCTGCTCTTGCCTGAAGTGCCTCCATTAGGGGTGTGCATTTCCTACATACTTACCCCTGCTTCCGTTCCATTTTCACTTCATTTAGGTGGCTGTACATTTCATTTTAAGTTTATATTTGGAAGCTCAAAGAACCACCGAGCTGCACTAAGTGATCTTTATTGCACCATGCTTCGGAATGTGCAAAAGGATCAATGACTGTGAATATTTGAAAGTGTTCATTAATCTGAAGGTTTTAATGTTTGAGAGTTTAAAAATATTTCCAGAAGCTGATATTTCATTCTTAAACATGCAGGTGAGAGAAAAAAGGAAAACAATAGAACTCTTCATTTTGGGTTGGTGAGTACAAAGTTGTTTGGCTAAAAATCTCCTCCAAGGATGATGTGGAAGATCGTGGTGTTAATGACTTCAGAGGTGAGGCTGACCACTGGTTTTGTTTAAGTAGATGACTTTGTTCTGAGTGGGAAATATCTAGACAGCCACTGAGGGACTTTATAAATCTTTGGTAAATGAAGGATTCAAAATGGTAAAAAAATAACAAAACCAAAAAAAGAGAGAAAGAAAGAAAGATTTTCAAATTGAAACTAAAAGCATTTGAATGGAATTAAGGGAGGCTGTTCATTTCAATACCATAATAGATATTGATACCAAGCATAATATTCAGAGTACTGAAAAACAAGATATATACACAATCATAAAAGGTATGCAAAAGTGTGTTTTCTTTTCAGCCCTGCTGTTGCCACCATGAGAGTTAACTAATCGAATTTGCCACCACTGTCCACCACCACAACCCCTTTCTTTTATCCTTTCTCTCTTTCTCTTCCCCTCTCTCTTTTCTTTTCAGTTTGTAAGTGATGAAAGTGAGTAATGGCCCATAGAGTCCTCTGCCTTTCTCACCATGGTGTGGTTTGTCAGTGGCCGTATTATTTCTGACTTGGTAAATTCACATTTGATGGGAGAAAAAAGATGGAGACCTGGAGGACTTTCCCTTGAGCACACTGAAGTGGGAGACACATACATCCCCTTTTCCCTCTGCTTTTAATTTTTCTCTCTTTTATTCCTGGATCTTTTTTTATCAGTCGCACCATGCTTTCATTTCACTATTTTACTCAGAAAAGAAAACCAGGCATTTTTGACTAGAAATTTAAACCAATATGTCTCTTTTGAGAGATTTTCCCATGATGCAAATCAACCATAACAATTTCTATTAGAGGTTTACCATTCAGAACACAGGTCATTCACCAACTAAGTCTTTTCTTTTTCACAGCCTTCTCTTGCGTAGACATCGACGTCTCCTGATTCTTTAGGTAATTGTTCCTTTCTTTGCTTCTCTCTCACAGAGTTTCCGACCTTGTGATGTTTTTCTTAACTATTGCAAATAGCCAGATACTGGGCACTACACCTAACAAAGTCCGTCTTTTAAAATATAACTGAGTGGTCTAGATTTACATTCTTTAAGCAAAGTCTGGTCATTTTGCGACAAAGCCTGAAAATGTTCACCATCAAACTGGTATCTCCATAAAAAGATTGAAATTTGATCTTCACATTCAAGGTTGTACTGAGGATCTGAAATATATTTAGTAAAGATGAGTAGATGAGTACAAATCAGAGAGAATTACAAACCTAACCCCTTCATATTAGGTTAACAGATAATGAGGGTATTTGTGGCATGTCACACAGCACCACTTATATAAACTGAATAAGATATCCCTGTTGCTTTGCATTACTTGGGATTTGTTGGAGGAATGGAACAAAGAGTTGGGATCTTCTATTTGTTTAGGTTTCATAGAAAATTAGGATAGTTTTTGAGATTTGAATTTTAAGAGCTCATAGAATTAAAACCTTGGTTCAGATTTTATTAATCTATTTTCTTGTGTAATTTATTTTAGAAACATTATAAAAACAAAAATTGAATAAATTCTTGCTGTAAAAATCCAACATTAAGCCTCATAAATGGACCTATATTCCGTAATTTAAAGTGGGCATTTTAAATACCGTTTAAAAATTATATGGCTGTATTATTCAAATGAGAGAAGTAGTTGATGTGCATTCAGATTAGTTCTCTTAATAGTCTTTTAAAAATGCTATGCCCATTACTGACTCAGTATTACAATGGTAATTTGCAGTGCCCCACTGGCTTCGATAAAAAGGCAAAGAAAATGGTGGATGTTAGCTTAGCCAGGCCAATATAAGGCAGCATAAAGATTTTTCACACTCAGAAAATGAATGCATATAAATATATGCGTTCAACACACTTACATTCCCACAAAAAACACCAGCTTCTGAAATACCACTATGGACTAAATTTGTAATAGAAGAACTCCAGATCTTATTTGTTCTTCTGCCCTGGTAGGCTAAGACACAGGGTGGGAAGTTCTGGAGCCCCAGGAGGAGGCACACAGCAAGAAGAATGAAAACCCTAGATATATCTAGAGAAAAGATCATCCCTTCCCTAGAAAGGAATGCTAGAGAGTTACTTTATCTAGAAATGCTTTGATCCAGGAGCAAATGTTTGTAGACATTTGGATCTTGTTCCTTGTTCAATGAAAATACCAAATCAATTTCTTTCTCAGTGGGACTTTTTTGTGTATACAAGGGGTATTGATTTTTGAGCATTGATTTTTGTATCCAGCTATGCTACTAAATTTGCGGATGAAGTCTAGCAGATTTTTGGTTGAGTTTTTAGGATCCTCTATATAGAGTATCATGTCATCAGCAAATAATGACAATTTATCTTCTTCCTTTTCTATCTTTATTACTTTTTTTTTCTCTTGCCTAATTGCTGTGGCTAATGTTTCCAGCACTTATTGAATAAGAGTGGTGAGAGTGGACATCCTTGTCTTGTTCCTGATCTAGGGTGAAAAGTTCCAGTTTTTGACCATTTAGTATGATGCTGGCTATTGGTTTCTCATAAATAGCTTTTATTAGTTTGAGATAGAGATGTTCAACATCACTGAGCATTCGAGAGTTGCAGATGAAAACAACACTGAGATTTCACTTCACTCAACAAAGAATGGCTTCAATCTCAGAATTAGCCAGCAACAAATGTTAGCAAGGTTGCAGTGAAAACAAAAAAACAAACAAACACTTCTCCACTGTTGGTGGGAGTGTAGACGCGTACAACCCCTATGGAGATTCCTCAAAAAAACTAGGATTAGAGGTCCCATTTGACCCTGCCATTCCTCTCTTAGGTATATACATAAAAGAATTAAAAGATTCATATCAGAGAGACATACCATGTTTATAGGGTTCAGTTTGTGATTGCTAAATCTTGGGAGCAACCAAAGTGTCCATCAGCTGGAGATTGGAAAGTACCAAACCAGAACTCAATATGCTTATTTTAAGGATGATTTAATTTCAAGCTATTCTAAAGCAATGTGACTTTGCCCTTAGGCTCCTTCTATTAAACTTAGGAAGAATAGCAGGGCTCAATGCTTATATTAGTGGCTCATTATCCAAGCAGTAAGAAAGACTCACATTAGCAAGTTTGCACTGTCTCATGTGCTGCCTTCCCTGTGTCCCACAGGGTAAGCAGTGCGGGCTGATGCCATATCCTCAGACTTTCTGGAGCTGTTAGCTACATGGACATCTTTTTATAAATTTTATAAATTAACCAGTCTGTGGTTCTTGGTTATGGAAACAGAAAATGGACTAATACAAGGACTTGCTTGCTTCTCTTACATGCCCAGGTAAGATATTATATCCAATTATTATGTTGGATATGTTGGATATAATTAATTGCTCATACTCATTGGGCTCTGTGACTTGTGGTTATATATCTCTTATTTCGTGTTTGTTTTCTATCAAGATGTCTTGTCTTGAGAGGGTCTTCCTGATTTTTACCTCTGTTTTTTTCTACTCTCGGTTATTTTTCTCATACTTTCTCAGAAAGGGGAATGATGTGTGCATCAGATCCTATTCAAGGGCACCAAGTGACAGTTGTGCTGCCATGCCCACACTTTTTTGACAGAACTATATTTGTTTGTATTTGACTTCCTTCTCTATAAATTTCACTCACTTAGTAGTTACTTTTCTATATACATAGTCTAATGGTGACTGTACTTAGGTACCAAGAATATAAAATTCAATGTTTAGCCTCATACAAAGTCCCACTCAGGCTCATAGGTGTGTAAGTCAATAGAAAGCAGAGATTCTTAAAATCTTTCTAACTTTCGTATTGGGTTTATTTTACTGTAGTATCATATGTTGGAAAAATTGGATATAAGTAACAAGATATATAGTCTAAATGGTCCTTGGGGATCAGCAAGATGTGAGGCCAGGTGCAAGTCATGATAACAAAAAATATGTTTTAATAAATTTCTTAATGTTTCTCTCTCTAGAGAAGTGCAAAGTGTTTGCCACATTTTCTTATTTCTCCAGCTTCTTATCTTTCTGAGACTGGTAAGATTTTGGCCTCTAGGTAATAGGGTCAAAATAAAAGACTCATTCCTCACACATAAAAAGAAATCATAGAGAAATTAGGTCAGACAATTTTGGCTTGTTGTCACTTTGCTGGGAAGTCAGACTACTTACATAATATTCCTGAGTAAAAATGATACAGTGCTGTTTCTCCGCATTTTCTCTATATCCGTATTTCGTGTTCACTCTCAGGAGCTCTATTGAGGACTCCGCTTTAGATATCTTTCTTCTCTCTGATACTTGGGATTGAATTAAGGACTTTCACACCAGACTGTATCACCCAGTGCTTTTTGAAAAAAAATATTTTGAAGCTGTCTCACTAAGTTTCGCAGGCTGCACTTAACTTGTGATCTTCCTACTTCAACCTCCCAAAGCACATGGATTACACTCTACTTAGATATAAAATGTATTAAATAGAGATAATATCATTTTGAGACTTAAGGTAAAATGTACTAAAGTGCTTAAATATTTTCTTACATGTACTAAAAGCTCAGTAAGTATGATTTCCATGTAAAAGTTTACATATCAACTTCATAGGAGCTAAATTACGAGATTCACAGATGTAACTGAATTAGAACACATTTGAGTTCTATCTTCTATCACAGCAGATGTAGATATCTTCTAGCAGAAGAAATTTCAGATACTTTAGCTGTCTAAACTTATTATTTTGAAAGAGGGTAAATAGAAATTTACAATTGCTTAGGAAAAAATTCATTTATATTTTTATGTGTATTAAAATATTTCAGATTTAAACTCTTGATTTTGCATTATATTGTATTGATACTTATAGCCAAGTGAACATATTCTTGACCAGAAAAGTAATGCAACACTTTCCTATTTTGTAATTTTATTAGAGTCTACCAGAATAAATTGGTCCTTGAGGAGAAAAATAATGAAGTCATTTATTCTCAGCATATCAAACTTTTTTCTACCAGTAATTTTTCAAATTTTAAAACAAAAGAGTATTATGCCATTTTTACAAGTATATAGAATTATACCAAAAGGAAAGTTGTGGTAGATTCAGGGTTATATAGTATTCTCTTTTGGTTGTGGATCCTCTTGATTAGGGTCTTTTGTTAAGAGCATATCAATGAATAGACAGACTGTGGTAAAAGGAATGTTTCAGAATTTCACGGCCAGGGCAGCCTTCTCTGGGATGGCTTACTCCTAGGGGTGGTAAGTGTCTAAGTAAGAAGGCGTGTTATTTTGAGATTGCCATGATGTGGGGAAGATCAAAGATTACATAGCAACGTGAACAATATATAGGTAGAGAGAGACACATGAGTAGCCCTAGATTTTCCTACACATGAGTAAAGTAACCACCTCTTCCCAGTGCAGTAGACACAAAGCAGAAGGGAGGGAGAGCAATGGGCTGAACTAAGAATCCAAACATGGCCAGGGCGATTGTTCCAGCCACCTTTATTTAAGCACACCTCATAATCTGAAAGCCCGGATGCAGTGGAACAAAGATGAGCCCTTCCACTTTGTTCTAATCAAATCTTGACTTACTAATGTTATTTTATATCATTAAATTGTGGAGTAGTTGTTATACAGCCAGAAATATCTGGAATAAGGAAAAAGAGTGTGTGACTGAGGGTCCATAGTCCCCCAGTTCAAAATTTAAGATTGACATTCTCAGTTTTTCCTCCTTCTCCTTACATTCTCAGTGATAAAACAAAGCAAACGACGTCAAAAAACTTCCAGCTGTTCTTGGTTTGATGCCAGTTCAGTAGTACTGTCTTTCTATAATTATTTTCTCCATCGGTCACTGAAAACTTTCCCTTGCAGCACACGTAGATTTTCCTCGAAGTGAGAAAATCAAGCTTGTCTATGAAGTAGGCAGGAAGTCCTTCCGGCACTCCCACACTAACAGAGAAAGTATTAATATGAGCATTATATCTGTTTTTAAAATTTCAGTGATGAATTTATAGCTAAAGCACACACCAAGGAAGGAAACAGGGCGGTTACACATTGGTTGAGAGCCCATTGAGCATGCGCACACGTGGGATTCGGCAATGGAATCTTCTGTTTCCAATTAAGTGGTGGTTCGTTTGAGAGGTTCCATCCCCAAAGGAATAATCAGTTTTGAGTCCCTACAATTTGTGAATAATATATTTTAACTCCATCAACTTTCATCACCTTCTCTAAAATCATGAAGTCTCAAGGTTAGAATTTATTTTATGAAGGAGCATTTTTATTTTGTTCTATTTTCTTACGAGGAGAGAAAAAACACAGAAGATCTTGAGCAATATGGAGCTGTTTAAGACTTCAACTTACAACTAGCGAAGAAGTAGTTTCTTGTAACCATAAATCTTTTATTCATAGATAATCTTAGTTCTGGGTTTTCTCAGCGAATATGCTTTTCCTTTCTTTCACCATTACTTCCTTTCCAGTTTTTGACTGGTGACTAAGGATGGCGTTTGATTTGGACTCCATAAATAATGTTTTTAAAGCCAGTAATCACCACTGTCGCTTTTCCTATATTTGTTTGTTAATTGTGAAGCACATATATTGAATATTTACTTTGACATTCCCTCAGGGTTTAGAATGTCTAAGGGATTTTCCAGCCAGGACTTGTAGCCCTCCTCAACATTGGGATGTACGTGACTAAGGATCAGTTTCAGGGGCCTGGACCTAGAGGGTGACCGCAGAGTCACAACACAGACTCTGGGGAGGTTCCAGAGAAGCTTCTGATTTATGAGGGCTACATAGGCCTAAATAAAGCAGAGGAAGTGGGTGTGGCCGAGGGGCATTGGTGCTTCTTACCTTCTTTCCCAGATAAGAGACTGAGAAAAGAAGTGCTAGGACCAGGGATGACCCACCACGCAGAGAACAGTACAATATACTGGATTCACAAACACCAGTCATTGTTCATTATCAGCTTTTCTCCCTCACCAAAAAGTTATTTCATTGTCAGCCTCAATCCTTCCCTTCCTTCCTTCTTGCCTTCAATTCATCTATACAATTACCACTTATTGAAGAACTAGTAAACCAGATACTTACATATTCTAATAATTATGTATGACATTAAGGTAGACTAAGTCGTGTACCTCAGCATTCAGGAGCAAAGATGAGAGTCGCTGTGACCTAATAATATTGCCCTAATCATAAATATTGAGTCTTAACTGATTTTGCACATTTCTAATACATTTTTTATCCATGAAATAATTAACTTCTTAGCAACCTTATCTTCCTCAAAAACTATTGACTTTTCCACAGTGATTTAAGTAAAATCTTTATTACTTTGAGTTTTCAGATCATTACTTTAACAGAGAAAAATAAGTCAGGCAAAAAAGATTGTGGCATAATTTAGCCCATTATAAGGATGAACTCGATGCAAAAAAAAAAATGTTCAAATTTCAACTAAATGTGACTGTTAAGATCATTTTGTGCTACTTAAAATGAATAAAATTTAAGACTACATATTTTGGCATGTACTTATAAAATGCGTTTTCATGTTGCATTAAGGAAAGATTTGCATGGCTTAATATACCAAGATGAGAATATCAATTTAGCTATCATATGAACTCTTCAACCTTTGGAGATTTTCTTCTTACAAATGAAAATCTCAAATTGTTACTCCTCTGCTTCCAGAATAGAACCAAGGGGAAGTCTTGGTGGAACTGAAGAAAAAGCATAGAAATGTAAAATGGATTGAGAGAAATCCTTTGTAAAGACATAAATGTAGTGTATAGTCAGCCTATGGATTTCATTATTAGAGAAAGGAAATCACTGAAATAATACCCTAGCAGAGCTTCAGAAATATACATTCATATGAATAAGAATATCATTTTTGAGCTCTTTTGCTAGGGATCAAAGAGTACTGTAGGGAAGACGTCTTGCTTTGTACATGGTGTTACACTCCACAGATGAGGAAGCAATGCCTCTGTATCCCATCTGTGACACTCAAGAGTCCCCAATGGCTGCTGTCACTCAACACAATAGCCTGTTTCTACTGAGGGGGCTGCAACTCTGATACCAAATATAGATTTTTTGTTGGAGAATTGGCTTGTCCTATATATATTATATGCAAGCCTATCTTCCCTATATTTCATAGCTTCATACCCACTTATTCAATGACACAGTGAAAAGGAACTGGGTATAATATGAACAGCCTTTTAGAATTATATTTTCTTTTGGCTTTTCTTCACCTGCAGTTCTATTAGATAACCAATAAGGCATTGCACAACCCATCACCACCTATCTTCTCACTTTTATCCTAGGGCCATGAAAACTAGCGCTTCTTTCCTTTAGAGAATGATTTGACCTCTCATGTTGCCCAGAAAACCTGCATACATGGAAGAAGTGACCTGCTAGCCCAGGAAGCAGTGGAGAGAAAATGTATCACAGCTGATAGAATCATGAAAGATTAGAGAACTCTGTGTTCTTGATAAAATAATGTAGGAGTATGTTTTCCTCCTGATTTAATGATTTCATCATTTAATAAGGATTGAATTTTTTGATAGTAAAGCTTTAGTAGCCACATAGAAGAACAAAAGATTATTAAATAGCACAGAAAAAGATTGATTTAATTGTCCTAGAAAATGGGAATTGTAGCAAAGGCCCCATTTTTTCTACCTCTGCATTCCAGCACCAGTTTTAATTTTGTCTTAATATGGAACCTGCATGTTGAGGAAAAATGAAAACAGAATCATCCGCCATTAAATTTGGGGCACTTCCATTCTTTCTTGTGCTTTCTTTCTGACTCTATAACCTTTTTTTAAAAAACCATCCTCCCACCATCCATATATCTATATACTCTCCTAAAGTACTTGAACATTTTTTTCCAAAGACTTTGTCTTGAAAAGCCCCAAGAGAGTTCCTAACGATCATTTATAAATCAGTCTGTCAGACAAGATCCACCTGTGGCAGACTTGCTTCTTTTCTTCTCTTGCTTGTAAGTCTCAGCCATGAGTTTGTCCTCCAAGCTTATCCGCTTCCACTTTTCCTGGCCACAATGAGTTCCTTAGCAGGCAGGAGCCCTAAGTAGTCCCTCTGCCAGATGGTAGCACTCAGATAGGTTCTCCCATCTGGCACTGTTACCATCAGACATGGCAACATACCCTCTATTTCATTCATATCTGTGATGAGCTCTCTTCTACATACATGAGCCCACTAAATTAGGCTCCATCGCCATAGCATTTCTCTCTGATTTATATTTCCTCATGACATTTAGTTCCTTTGATATATTGTAATCTATTAAAATATAACATTAGATGGCTCTTAATGATATTTGACTCATTGTAAATAGGATGTAATATACAATATTATTTTAATTGGTAGTTATCTTTCTTGCATAGAAACAGAAAATGTACCTGTCTTGTTCTTGTCACATCCCCAACAATAAAAGCAGGAACTCTTCTAAAGAAGCTGCTTAGTGAATGCTTTTTAATTGAATGTTTATAAACAAATGAGTCACCAATTCCACATACAAAGTTGGACTGAGAAATATGTTTAATTGAGAAAAACGGTCTTTTCTATATGGTATCATGTGAGGCCAATATATTGGCTAATTGATTCTGAGAACCTAACAGAATCTGTGATCTTTGACCCCCCCCAAAGGCTGAGAAGCAAATTTTTGTAAACAAAAAATTGACCCTCTTCATTTCTGCATTCCCCTTATCACAAGAAAACATTAAATCAGTTCATATCTGATTTTACAACTTTTTGCATGCATATATTCTAACTTCTTTTACTAATCATTTCTCCACCCCCCCATGCACATTCTGTCAAAACCTCTCAGTACTGTGTGTGAAGTGTGTGTGTTCTTATATATTCTTTCTGCAGAAGTAGTAGTGAAGGATAGAGAAATGTTCCTTTTAGGGAGCAGTGTTTGACTCTAAGCAGTATGCCCCTGAGTGGAGAAAAATCTAAGACAGGATTGGGGAATGTAGCAGAATCCCAATTTTGCAATTTGAAAAATTTGGTTCAGAATTTACTCATTACTTAATATACCTTTTCTTTCTGAAAATATAATACTAAATTAGCATGATACTATTTTCTGCAACTTGGTTATATACAAATTATTTCAGGTTATAATTCCCCACTAAATTATACTTGTTCCTTTTTTAATTGTAGACAGCTTTACATTTCTCCAATTACGACAAAATTCACATGAATATCCCCAAGGCTACTTGTTGGGTCAAGAGTTTTGCACTTTGCTAAAGTTGTAGCTCCCCTGCATAGTTATTAAAATAATCAATCATTCTTGAGAAAGAACATATTCATTACTTGCACAATGCTGTCTTTTAAATCTTATTAACATTTGCAATGATAAGCTTAAGATGGGATGCCATTGCTTTTTAAAAATTTGATTAATAGATGAGAAACTTTAATATTTCATGTTTAGTACATACTTGGATGTATTGTTTTGTGACCTTAATTTATATTCTTAAGCCATTTTTCTCTTATAGTGCTTGGCTTTAATATTATATTAAAGTAAATAAGGTCTGTGTAAGCACAGTAGTGAACATGGCATTCTAGTCTCACATTGACCAGCAGTGAGATGAGTGTTACCTGGGGCCCAGGAGGAGCTATAGATATGTACTGCAGATTGCTCTGCAATGGCTCATCTGTCATCTAGGAATTTTCTTTGATGTTTTCCCTTGGAATTTCCTATCTTCCTATCTCCTCTCTATTGAAACATTTGTTCTAACTCTTAGTAAAGGGAAAATGGAATTAATTTCTTTTCTTTTCTTTTTTTTTTTTTTTTTTTTTTTGAGACAGGGTCTCACTTTGTAGTTCAGGCTGGCCCTGAGCTCAGCCTCAAACTCACATCACAGCAATCCTTCTGCCTCTGCCTATTAAGTACTGGGATTACAGGCATGAGCCACCATGCCTAGCACTGTGGTATGTGGTACTGATTGCTGCTATGTGGTTACTGGGGATTGAAACTGGGTGCTTGTACTTGCAAGACAGGCACCGGAACCACTGAGCTAAATCCCCAGTCCCAATTTTCTTAACCTCAAATATCTTCAAGGAGTTTCACTTTTTTTCCCCATTTAGCCTTGTTGATAGTTTGTAAGCTGTGGTTTCCTTGTCATCCAACATCTATCAAGTCTGTTCAAAAGTACAGATATATTCTGAGACAACCACATTAAATAACTAGTTAGTATGGCAGCACAAGTCTATTTCCTTGCCTCAGTGCAGGTTATCTCTGAAAAGCCATCTCAACCTTTCAGCTCTTGGAAGAATTACCTAAGGCCAGCTCTTTTCCTCCCCAGCCCTGTAGCTTACATTTCCTCCCAGGAACTACCTATTGTACTTCCATGAGACTGTTTCCCAGGGCACCTGACACAAGACAGTGGGGTCCAAGTGTGGGCTGAGAAAACAGACCCTCAATGAGAATGTCAGAACTGGAGTTGAGGACAACATCAATGATGGTAGCAGGAGTAGAGAAAAGCTCTGGTACACTCTGGGGACACAGATCTTAAATTTCTACCTGTGCTGTCCTGGTGTGGATAATCAGGGAAGGAATTAATTGGCAGATGCAATATTTTATAGAATTTGAGGGGGCAAAGAAGTAGTAATTAGAAAGCCTACAGAATCCTATGACTGTCAATGAGTTCGAACTCTATTTTGGAGAAAGACAATGAAATATGAAATGTGATTAATCACCAACTAAAGGTAGATTACAGGCCCTGGAAGGGGTTTCCTTTCAACATACAGAGGAGGCTGATTTTTTGTTTTTAGTTGAAGATACAACAACCTGAAGATTATGTCCAGGACTGAATTACAAGTATAGCAAGTTCCAGAGAAGGTGAATTTCTCAATCTGGCAAGTTGTTGTGCCCTGATCTTGTTTGGGAAGGAGAGGGATCCTAGGCTATTGGACTGAATATCTGTGCTGATGCTTTTGACCTATTGGGACTCCAGTCCGCCTAAACCTCCTGGGTCAGCAGGAGTGTTCTGTCACTCACTATAAGTACCAGAAGTCTATACTTGCTTAAACAATGTCAGAAACTCTGTTTTACCTGGTCAAACACATCCCTAACCCCCAAGGACCTCTCCTGTGACATACAACAGTAATTAGGGTGAAAGCACATCACACATTTGGGACCTTTCGGGGCTTTCTAGAGGATGCAATGAACTACACTTTAAGGATCTGAAGGATCTAGCCAAAATATTATTCAAAGATCCAATAAAATAGATTCTGACTGGATTCTGGAGGTATGGGATCAGGCAGTATAAGAACAGAGGCAGAGAGGGAGAGTTAATTGACTTGGAAATACTGTACTTTCCTTTGATAAAAGATTTTACTACTGGTATAGATACTGTAACATAGAGCTTTTATTCAAATACATGGGTATTTTGAAACCTAAAGAAGAGTGGTGTATGTTGAGCAAAGATGGTGTGGTTCTTCTATAGAATGGAGTATTATCTGCCATTAAAAAATGATAAAATTGAGTCATTCATACTCAAATGGATGTACCTTCAGGATACCCTCATTAGTGAAATAAATAGGTCAAAGATGTGTAAATATCATATATTTTCTCTGGTAGGAAAAATGTGAAGATGTAGATGAGTTATAGTATGTGTAGTAGATATTTGAGATAGAAAATAAGAAAATATTTAAAAGGAAATAGGGTGCAGGGGTAAATAATGAGGGGAAAAAGAACGTGATAGTAAACGGATAATACGGAACGTGATAGTAAACGGATAATATGGAAAAAGAACGTGATAATAAAAGGAAACAAAGCTTATGTATATGGGGTTGGGGATGGAAGGGTGACTGGGGAAGGAGAAAAATGAGAATTAAGTCATATCATATTCTAGTACAATCTCTCCATGTTGAGTGCAATGATGATGTGTATATATAATGTACCAATAAAGACTGAATTTAAAAAAATAGAGAGTTTCCATGATAGATGACAGAAACGGAATCAAAAGACTTAGATAAATGGATGTGTCAGAATAGATATAGTATGAAGCCTTCTGTGGAGGTATTATTCCACAAAATATTCCATCTAACTGTCTTCATTGAGAAGGGCTTCAAAGAGTGTAGATGATATTTAAAAACCTGCTGTAGGTCTCTGTTAACTCTCTGTCCTTGGATTATAGGCCAGTGACCTCGTGACAATCAGTCTACATGAGCAAGAAGTGGCAAATATATTCAAGTCATTGGTAATTGATATGTGGTCCCCTGGGCAGTGAGAAAGAACCTTATTGTATTCAGGGATGTACTGCTTGCTCCTATTGTTAAGAAGGATAAAAAGCTCCTGGAGAATCTCTATGGAATATGACGGCAGCTCATTTTGTACTTTGCTAGAACACTTGTTTACTAAATGATGCTAAAGTCTTCCAGTTTTCAGGTACCTCAAAAGTGGAAAGGAGGACACAGTAGAATAATTAGCAAGGTACATGGACCATATGACCCAGAAGACTCTATGAAACTAGATGTATCCAAAGTTGCCAGGGAGACTAGAGGGCAAACCTTAATAGGAGAGTCACTCTACAGGTCCCCATGATTCCAGAGTAAAGTTGTAACACCTATAACGGATTCTCATGAGTCATTCTTTATACATTATGCTCATGGTTCCTGACAGAGGGTTTGATCTTGTGAGATTAGAATATTGTGCAGCTAGAGGTGCCCATTGAGAGCTTTGTTCTGTCAGAGCATTAAGTCATAATTTGGAAGGGCTCAGTCCTCATCCATTGGGAGGTGATCTGAGTACAGCTGATGCCAGAGGGAACTTAACAGCAGAGGCCATTGATCAGGTGGATATGAACTCCAGGCTGAGTGAGCTGCGGAACAACTCAGCTAGGACACCATCATCACCGGTGTGTGAGAACAGCACCCTGAAATGATGGAGGCCATCTTCTCAGATGCAGAGAAACCACCCATTTTTATATAGTGTTGCATCCCTAATAAGCAAAGGACATTTTGATATGTAATGTATGAATGACCTTAGTATCATTTCTAGGAACCCATTCATGAATTTGGGCTTCCGTTTTACTGCTGTCTGAGTTCTTAACAAAAGAGGAAGATCCCAACCAAGGATCATAGCCAGATCTTACCAAACTGGTCTATTGCTGCCGGCTTATTGCTCCAGACTTTAGCACCCATGAACGGGCAGAGACAAGCACTCTGGTGAATAGGAGGTGGGGCTTCTGCTGCACAATGAGGACAGCACAGTGTTTGCTACCTACATGCTCCACTGGTGTCTTTTGATGCTCTTGTATGTCAAAAATGGGACAGTGCAACAGCTATAGCCTAAGACTATCATGAAGACAGGAGCTCAGGATCCTCTGAGAGGATTATCTGGATCTTTCCATGACATACACCAGGAAGGGAACTAGCTGGAGTTTAGGGGAATCAAGAATCTCAGAAAAGGAACAGAAAAATGAGTCCCACTTAGATTCCCAGCAATAATTACAGTTGCATGAACTGTGGTCACTATCATTAAATTTCCCCTTGCAAATTTACTCAGGCAGAAAAATGTACCAGAATTATAGAGAACATGCTTCTAAATAGGCTATGTATTGTATAAGGGCTTGTCAAACTATACAATGAGCATTTAGTTTTAAAAATGTCTATTACAGTAAAAGACACATGGACATTAAAACTCCTTAAAATACTCCCTTTCACTTCAATCACACTTGTCTTATTGTTCTTGCCATTTCTGAAGCAGTTCTTGAGGTCTTTTTCTGCGAGTATCTTTACAAATAATAATTGAACAAAAAAGCATGAATAAATTATCATATAGGCTTTTGTTTTTCAGAAGGTCAAGCATGTTGGTAAAGATAGTGGCAGAATTCCTTATGGCAAGTTTACCATTAACAACCACCTGTTACGACAGCAGAAAGCTGTAACTGAACAAAATTAAAACTATATGTATAATATATATACATTATGTTACATATGTGTATAATATATTTACATGTATTACATATAGTATATGTATAGATATTTTTCTGTGTTAATATAAAGTTATATGTACTACATATATATGACCGCTTGCTTTCTTTTTGAGGGAAAGCTATTAATGAGTTATTTACTAATGCAGGAAGCAGTTTTCTTCTCCCGAGCAATTCTTCTCTTAATCTTTTCTCTCATAATCCAAAAATTTTACAAAATTTTCATGAATGTGTAAAAAAATTCAGTCATTGTATTTAAAGACATATGTACTCTTATTTCAGTATATATGTAGAGACGAAGGTATTGAATCAACCTGAGTGTTCATCAGTGGATGAATAAATAAAGTGTGCTATGTATGTGCAAAGGAATACTATGCAGCCCCGAAAAGAGTGCTATTATTTGAAACAGTCTGAATCAACCCAGAGGACAGTGTATTAAATAGAATAAGTTCAGCACAGTACACAAAAGCACATGAATATGTAGAATCTAAAAAATGTTGAATTTATAGAGTTGAATAATGGTTAGCAGAGGCTGATGAGAGATTTGAAGAGATGATGACCAAACAATAGAAAATTTTTGTTAGGTAATATGAATACAATTGTTTTGAATAAATGACGACTCTAGTTAATAATGTATCACACTGTTGAAAATCCCTTTAAGTAGATTTTGTATCCTCACCATAGAAATAAGTATGTAAATTAACACATAAAATAAATAGCTTAATCTAGTCAACCCAAAGTGTATTTGAATCCACCTTTTAAATTACGTCTGTTAAATATATATATAATTTTATATTTGTAGATTAAAATAAATTACAGAAAATCATTGACATGCTGTTGAAAAATTTTTAAAGAACACAGCTAAATCAGGCCAGGGATTTAGCTCAGTGGTTCTGGCACCTGTCTTGCAAGCGCAAGGACCTGGGTTCGATCCCTGGTAACCACATACCTATACTGGGTGTGGAGACTCACGCCTAGCAGCAACCAGCACCACATTCCACAGTGCCGGATGTGGTGGCTCACGCCTGTAATCCCAGCACTCAGGAGGCAGAGGCAGGAGGATTGCTGGTGTGAGTTTGAGGCTGAGCTCAGGGCCAGCCTGAACTACAAAGCGAGACCCTGTCGCAAAAAAAACAAAAAAAACAAAAAAAACAAACAAACAAAAAAAAGAACACAGCTAAATTAACTTTCCCACAAATGATAAGTTGAAATTTTTGGTACAGTTGGGAATACATTATGATCACATTCTTCATTGGAAATTTGTAACTGTCCATGATATATCTTGATTCTTATTGATTCTTATATTTCCCCACTCCCTTTCCCTCTCTCTAACTCCCTATAAGCATAGCTCTTTTTAATGTAGAACTAAACAATGATTTATTTTGTATAAAGATACTATGAAAGTAGATCAAGTAATTGAGGTCACAAAGTGAAAGATATATTTACTATTTATAATTAATTTCTACACATTGCATATTTTTGAGCACTTATAAATAAAGTTCTGGTGCATATTATGGACCTACTTGAAAAAGAATATGTTGAAGTACCTGTCCTGCAAGGGAATGCACACTGAATCAACAATGAGCACATATGTAGACAAAGATAAGACACTATATGTAATATACATGTAAAATCAAAGTTATGATAGAAGCTCATAAAAATAGTATGTAAAAGATACAAATAATAGAAAATCACAGTTGCAGCTGACTTGTGAAAATAATGACATTTTTTAGTCAGCTAAGGGAAAGTATCTGCCTTAAAGAGTAAAAATACCTCCCTAAGTGCCAGAACTGTAAGGCAACATCTCTAGAACACCATTTTGACATGTGAATGATAGCAGTGTCAGCAGCAGTTTCTCTGAATCAGGAGGGTTATATACCGGGAATATAGGGCAATTGAATGATGGCAAAAAATCACTCCATGGAGAAGTCATGGAGTCCACAGATGGCCAGAAGCACAAATGTCAATGTAATTCTTATGTGGAACAAGTACAACTCAGGGGATAAAATCATAAAGCAACTTTGTATTAGCTTCCTCTCTCTACTTAAATTTGTCTCTAGGGTACATCTTTCTCTGTCCCTGGCAAACTCCACAACATTTCTCCTTACTCAAATAATAAAACATTCTGTATTTGTGTGTGAGATAAATCACACAAAAAAGACTCTTTTCAGTAGTTAGTATGAGTAAAGCTATGTAATATTTAAACTACAACAATTATTAATCAGTTGGACTCCTCTCCTCCCCTTGTAGCATGCAGGCCATCTCAGAGAGAAGAAGGCTGGCTTCTTCTGTCTTAGTCAGTGTGGGGCTTCCATGCTCACTTTGCCAGTTTGCTCATTATAGTTTTGTTTTTTTTTTTTTTCCATTTGGGATTGGTACCTGAGAGGGAGAAGATAAAAGATGTCATAATTGTCCTAATGTCAAGTGTGGTGGCACACTCCTGTAATTCTAGCACTCCCGGGGCTGGGGCAGGAAGACCATGGTGAGTTTGAGGTTGGCCTTAGCTACCTAGTGAGTTTAATGCCAGCCTGGACTACATAGTGGGACCCTGTCCCAAAGAGAGAGAGAGAGAGAGAGAGAGAGAGAGAGAAACAGAAAATAAATTTCCCTAAAAGGCAAATAAAGGTAAAAATTGATGTTGGTCCTTTCTGAACATTTAGATAAAAGATAATATTTTAGCTCTGTCTGTCTGTCTCTTCTGCATTTTCTTATTTCTCTCCTGGTGTTTTCATGGCTTCTTTGGAGAATTTCCATATGCAGAGGATTTTTCTTTAAAGTATATTTGGAAAAGTCAAAGGCTTCTCTATTCTGACTTCAGGACTTCTTCATGAGCTGCTAGGCATCTAAGTATGGCTTGAGTTTTTCTTTCCAAATAGTCTTGTCTAGGATTTTACTGGGACCTTCTAAAACACTACTGGAAACCTCTTCAGTAGTCCCCAGTCTCTTGTGTAGGCCTGAGGAAAAGAAAAACTGAAAGACATAACCAAGAAAGATAGAAAGCATGGCCCCAGATGACCAATGTTGGTGCATCCAACAAAGGCACTGGCCAATTCAAGCTACTCACTTTTACTAATAATCAATTGTGGTAAAGAATTACCAATCACTTATGAATGTGTTCTCAAGGTACATCCATTTGAGTATAAATGACTCAAACTAATTCTTTATAACAGAGCAATACTCCATTTTATATATCAAAAGACACATTTTCTTTATCCAGTCTCCAGTTGAGAGGCAGTCTTTGTAGCTGCCTGGCTAACAGTGTGATTCAGGCTTAGTCAATATTTCAATCCCTGCAGGACTTAAAATGAACTATATTAATCTTATCTCATGTAAGGCCTAAATGGTTCAAAGGCATCACTTTTATATATATCAGTATGTGTTAAGGTGGTTAAGAGCTATCTGTTGATCACCCTTTCTTGGTAACATTTGCCATTACAAATGGCAGAAATTTATTATTCATAGTTCCAAAGGCTATGGAGTTTGAGATCAAAGGCCCTAAAAGACTTGTATCTGGTGAGAGCTCCCTCCCTTCAAAGATGGAGCTTTTTAGCTGTGTCTCCACATTTTGGAAAGAGTAAAGAACTTCCCCTGCTCTTATTTTTAAGGACACTTTTCCCTCCCCACAGTCCCTCTTTCTAACATCTTCCTCCCTTCCAACACCACTGTACTGGGGATTAAGTTTTAAAATGAGAATTGCTGAACACGAATTGTCAGCAGCTTGCTTTAGAAAAGTTTTAATTAATCTTCCTTTTGTTCGCATTGTCTCTGAACCACAATTGAAGCTTAACATTTCAGCATTTTTTTGTATTAGTGTAGTAAGGTAAGACAATAAGCAATAGGAGTTTTGATTAAAATCAACTTCTAAATCCTAGCCTTCTAGTCTTTTGTAGATTACTCTGAATATTTATGTGTAGCACTTAGGATATAAGCTGTCTCATGGAGTTGTTATTACTTTTTGTGTATAGAATCACCTGTATATATATTCTGTATAGAATCATATGAAAATCAGATAATACATATTTATGTATATTCTCATAAGATATATCATTTTTGCAATTATCACTGTACCCTAAGATTTTAAAATGGTATCTAGTGACTTGCTGAAATGATTGGATGCTTCTAGTAGTTTATTAACTCTGTTAGTACTTACTTTTTCTTTTCTAACTTCTGACTTTATCTGAAGAAGGATAAAAGAGGGGTTATTAACATGCTGTCGTGTATATGTCCTTTCCTAACATTGCTTTTTACAGGAAAAATATCTTTCGGTGATAGAAATGGAGTGGTGTGAACAGGGCAATGGTAAATCTGTCCCAAAGGCACTTTGGAGCTGTAAATCATCATTATAGGGGATTGACTTTCTGCGCATGGTGAAACTTCACCCAGCGCAGTGACCGGAAGGACTGGAAGTGATTCTACAGTACCAGCCCCTTTGGCATGATTCATTTCTGCTTTTATATCAGCAAGTGGAAGGTTAGTTTCTGTTTCTGAGAATATAAAGATGACAGACCCACCACAATACAATCTCCAGACATTAATGTTTCTTCTACATTGTCAGCTTTTTCTCTACATAAAATATTTTGTTTATATATCCTTTCCTTGAATATTATAAATGTCTCACTCCAGTTTATTCTGTATCAAAGTATTGCTGTCAACATTTCTAATAATTTCATTATCCTCAGAAGATGCTTGTTTAAACTGTTCAGCTCTTTTCTTTTTAAAGGTTTTTGTTCAGCTTTTACAAGAACATGTTTTGACTTTGGGTATACAGATTTGATAGAGTCAAATCCACTGTAAGTAAAGTATTTTAATCTCTAGATTTAAGTTTTAAAACTATGTAATTTGGGAATATTTTCTTAAAATGCAGCTGTTTTCTTCAGGAACTCACTTTCCAATATGCTCTATTTTTTTAACTTTGTAAATATCTGTTTCTTTGTGTTTGATAAACAGCATTTTTAATCTCGTTTTTAATTTTAAAAGTTTTTTCTTCCATTTTTCACTTTTCTTAAAACATTTATTGCTGTGTTTTCTTAAAACATTCACTCGTGTTGTTTCTGATTTAGCTTTGATTTCTTTTCACTTCTAAGTGTTTCCTGAGTTGTGGCTCCTAAGTTCAGAGTTGTCTAATCGTGGTTTATGTCATTTTTTTGATAGTCTCTGATCATTTTCCTAAAGCCTTTGGCATGACATCCTACTAGGTTGTAGTCTGGTCTGGTTTCGGGTGTGTCTTTTTAGAAGGCCTGCAACAAGGTGCTCTGGACTCTTACTTTTGTCTTATTGAACATGATTTAACCTTTTTCTCTTGGTGTAGTATAATTTCATGTGAGATTAAATTTCACTGAACTTTCAGAAGCAGTTTAGTTGATGAAGGCTTTTTCTATTTTTGCATTTCCTGTAGTTTTGTTATCTCATATCTATTTCTCTAGTACCTTGTTCTCACCAAATTTTATCTGAAATTTTTCTGTTTTCAAAATGAATTGTGTGTATTTTAAGTGTATTTCATGATTCAGTGGCATCCCTCCACATAGCGAAATCATTATTGCAATGCAGAGCATTAATATATCTATCTCAAAGCAGCTGAAATCTATTGATTTAACAAAAATATTCATGCAATATGATTGTATTCACTTTAATCCTCATGTTGTACGTTAGCCTGAGTCCTGCTAAACTTCAGTTGCAAGGAGGCCTTGTTTCTCTGGTTTTCACAGTTTCCCGGGATTCGCCCATCTCCTTCATGATGGACTGCTGTCTTTTGGACCAGCCCGCTTTGGGTAGGGGACAGCTCCCTCGCAGAGCTGGTGTTGCCAATTGTCCCATCAAATATCAAAAGTTTACCTGCCAATTATTTTGGGCTTCTGTTTTCAGGTTCAGTAAGCATCCGATTCTTATTTCTGCTTTCTCTTTTGCTGAGAGTGGCTCCAGGAAGAACAAGGAGTGCTTGATATTTCATGTCTATCTGCTAGTTCTGGAGGGGAGCTAAGAACTTCTCACCAGGTTTTATCATACATGTAATCCCTGAGGTTTTCTTTATACTATCTTGTTCTTCTGTGTGTCTCTATATAGAGAGCTACAGAAATTCAAAAGCTATGTGGGAATACCATTATTATTATTATGCTTATGATTTGATTGACTTCCTAAAATTATTTTTTATTAATATGTGGTTACAATTCATGAAGTACACAGTCACCTTAGGGAGTGGGTACCTATATATAAGTTATTTTGATTATTTTTATTCTCCTTTCAATCCCCACCCACATCTCTCTGTTTGTCTCTAGATCTCTCCTCTTTTTCACTTATTGTTAATATTATTATTTTAGTCCATAGTCTTAGTTTATATTTAAGATAGGATAATTTTCTTGTTCATTATGGAAATTTGGAACATGTACATGATACATCTGAATGTAAAATTTACTAGAATTTTTCTATTATATATGTAAGTGTACACAAACACCCATAAAACATGTAACACAGTCTATTTATTCTAAAGGATATTTTCAAAATAATGCAACTGTAATAAAAGTTTTAAAACACATTTATTTATGTTCTCAATGTCAGAATTTCCCGAATCGTTGTTACCACTTTTTAAAGTTGTCACAGTGAATTTACAGCTAGAAAATTTTTTCTTTTAAATAAAAAAACCTAGAGGAGCTATCTACCCATTTAAATGACTTTTTAACTTGTGAATTAGATGCTTGTATACAGTATGTTAGGGATGTTATTTTGGAATGATGTCATATAGTTATAAAAATAAATAATCAGTGGGTCATTTCAGTAATCTTAAAAAGTGGCCACTGAGAGAACAGATGAATCAGTGTCACCTGATTTGTCTTTTTCTTTGAATTCTGAGTCTAGTCTACTTGCACAGGAAACTCCCATTTGACACTCTATAGCTTTTGGGGAATGTAGTCATCAGCTCCCATTAATTACCTGTAATGAAGACACATCTGAGACAATTGCCTTATTTTCACATGGCAGAGTAGATGTAAATGGTTTCTGATGATCCCTTCTGGTGAATATTATCTTGTAGTTGTGCCTATATAAAAAAAAGGAAATTAGAATTTGATATCCCTTTTTATCCTAAAGTATCTGTATGTGGGTAACATAACACTGTAAATCAAATAGTTTCCCTGGCATCACTTAGCTAATGTCACCCTAAGTTTTGTGTGATTTATTCCAGCCTAAGAGATTCCTATTTAAAACAAATGCTCTGCTTCGCTGTTGTGTTATCTATTATATGTTGTCATAGTTCTATATTAGAGGTAGCATACACTTATAGTTATGCTAAATGTTTCTTTTTAGATGACAAAGGGTGATGATTAAAATAATTATTCTTCTAGAGTCTAACTGATGCTTCTCCTTGGAGAAGTTTGAATCATTTTATATATTATTTTATGTAGGTCAAATTGCATATAAAGTGAGGAAGCATAATGTGCTAACTGTGTATTTCTGCATTGCCATTTCTTGTACTCCTCCATATTCTCATCGGTGAGGTCATAGCCTATTTTTGTATCTTCAACAAGATACTTTTGGTGGCTAGCTAATTTCAGAAGATGATTTATAAAATGACTTCTTTCTTTTGAAGTCCAACTAATTGTAGATGGAATCATTTTCTCAAGTGGGTACAGCTTGAAAAGCTTTGGAATCACGTGGTCCTTAGTTAAAACCAGGCTCAAAACTCCTGTAGGTGATCTGAGATCTATTTATTTGTGATGAGATTTCTCATTTTAATGTTTGATATGTTACATATTATAGACATTTGAGAAATGTTCCTATTCTTTTATAACATCCAAAGGAATATTTCTGCTAAAATAAATGAAGGAAATGTGATTTGAAAGCTATACTTCAATGACTTCAGTATACTCTCACTATTCTTAAAAGTCTCAACACCTTAAGTTTTTTGAGTAAGTTTACACATTTTATTAAGGAAAGCAAAGATGCCAGGACCGCATGACTAAGGAATACAAGAAATGAATGTCGTGAATACACATCTTCAAATGACGAGGTTAAAATGAACCAGAATTAATCACTGGTACCTTACTTATTTGAATTAAATTTTCTTCTTATATTCATTATAGCTTAGAATATCTTATTATGATTAATTTAAATGTCACCAATGCTTAAACAAGAAAGCTTCCTGAGTCTTTTCTGTTGAATAATATTTAAAAGTGAAGTAATTCTTATATAAAGAAATGATTTGTTGTTTTGCTTTAAGGAAACCCTTAGCACTGGAAAATGTAAACTTATAGAAAGTGGGATGTTTAAAAGCAAAAATTCACTGTATAGGACACACTATGCTGACACTATGCTAATGAGAAACTTGAAGCACTGGCACCTGTGTTGGTTAGTGGTACAAGGTACAGCTTCAAGGTTCCCATCCTTTTGTTGATTTAGAATGTTATCCTTGGAATAGCAATGTTATAAATATTAATAAAAATACTAAGAGCTGGGCAAGTGGATTCTAGGAAGACTAATGACTTCCAGTTAAATATCAAGTCATTATTCTAACAGACCTTTTACTAGACAGAAAAGATGGAACAGTGCTGCAAGTGTAAAGGTCTTAACAACCATCCAATCGAGACAAAAGTTACATCAACTAGTTATTTGACATAAATCAACTGATTGTTTCTGAATGAAATAATCAACCTTGGTTATCATCTCATAATGGCCTCAACTTGTCAATCTATTTTATTTTAAACTCCTTTAATTGGATATCTTTCCAATTGGTGTGAGAGTATTCAGACACACAGCCTTATAAAATTCTTTGTGTGAATTAGACTCCTGTTCATTTCCTTAGTTCATGGGATGAATGTCAGTATAAATGCATTTCAAAAGCACAGCCATGAACAATAAAAGGCAGATGCATGAGTATTTACAGTATAATACCATTTTATTCTCCATTTATCAAAGCTGTACTATAATGTTGTTCATGGATACAATTTATGTAAATAAGATTATGGAGGATGACTAGTAAAAATCCATATAAAATTCTTAAAACTTGTGTCCTCCAATGATAGGAGTAGGAATAGGATGGGTGACAAGAGAGCTGAAAGAGGTCGTATTTTCACTATGATGCAATGCTATAAAATATGTCGTGTGACAGTCATTGACTTCTATGTTAGAAAATAAAAACTAGAATGTTTGTAACTTACTTTGTGTTGGAATAGTATCATCTTTCAAATGGTGCTGAACCTATGTTGCATTTGAAATGATACCATCATTCCATTCTATTTCCACTATGTTAAATTAAGTGCTGAGATAGTATGACTGAATAAATCATGTTTCAAGATTTCTCCTCAAACGTTTTTCACATGAACTACATTGAAATAAGGTAGAACCTGACAAATCAAAAATCTATAACAATATTGAGATATCTTTCATTAAAGTTTGTGCTCTAAATATCTTTTACCACTGAGTTTTGTCTAAAATTCCACCGACAGATCATCACGTTAGCCTCCTTATTGAAAGAACAATTAATGAATATATTTTTTCCTAGCAAGCAAAAATAACAGAGTAAATTAAACTTTAAGATTTTATAAGAAACAGACATGTAAAGACCTTTTTCAACGTGATAGAGTGTAACAAGTTTTCTCTGTGTGAACTTGTAAGGACGAATACCACAGCAGGTAAAATTGACTGTGCTATGTCACTGCAGTGAGGGAGCTCTCAAAGGTACATTTGATTGTAACTCTTACTTCAACTGTATCACATTTCAGGCCATATGTTTATATGATCACTTTAATTTTGTAAAAAAGAATACCTTTTGTCTATGAGGCACACCTTACTATATAGAGGTATGAATGAAATGCAAAAATCCAATGGCCATTTATTTCTTCCTTTAATCCTGGTGTTTTGTATACAATACAAAAAGTAGAATAAAACTATCACCTATTCAGACAGTTGCATTGATGTCACATAGGAGGCCTTCCTCTGAGATAATCAAATCAAGCAAGTAAAACCCTCTGTAGCCAGAAAAATACACACTGTATCTCTGCTCTTGCCAGGTAATTCATACCTGTGTGTGAGGATGGCCTAAAGCCCTACTAACAGACTTTAAGAAGGAAAAAAAAAATAACAGCATAAGAAAATATTGTAAATAATTTCCCATTTCTGCACCAAAGTTCAAACTTCTCTCTTGAAATGGTGAACCAACTTGAATAGCAACCTTGTGGAATGTCCTTGTTTAGAGATAATTAATGGCCTTGTACTTTATTCCCTGTTTATTATGTACAGTCCAATATGAAAGGAAAATGTTAAAAGTTCAAAGGTTAAAGTTACTGTGACTCATATAAAGTGGATTTATATGTGTTCAGTTTTGTTTTTGAAAAAGTGTTAATTTTCAGTTCGTATGTTGTTTTTGTTTTGTAGAACAAAGAAGAATACATTTGCTAATCATGTGGGACCTATAATCATTTTTTTTTTACAAAAGCTTTGAGCCATGTCAAGTCTAATGAGATATCTTTCATTTAATGTGCTCAAATGACTGAGTAAGTTTGACATTGCAAACTTTAAGGCTGGTGGGTAATAAAGTATCTTTAACAGTAATGGCACAACAACAACAAAACTCCACAATACATAGTTATGTTAAAATATACTAAAATGTTTTAGTTAAACAGTATGCTACAAAATATTGTACAATATAGGGAAAAGATTAACATTATTGTTACCTCAATGGTTGATGATAGCAATTGACTAGTGAAATGGTTTTCCCAAACTGTGCTGTACTGAACGCAATTTCAATAATATGGAATTGTATATTCTAAGAAATATGGGAAAATGTAGGAAATTGTTGCATAAACTGCTTTGACTCAAGTAGACATTGTGATGAAGTATAATCTCCTCCAGTAAACAGTCATTATGTTAAGAATGGAGAAGCAATCACACAATTTAAGTGTTTTGCTTTGGCAGCTCCACTGAGGCTTTCCAGCCCTGCCTTTCCCTGAGATGATGCCTTCCTGCTGGTCCATGGTTTATGGAAACAGGCAAAGGGCCAAAACGTACAGGAATGAGGGTCTGTGTAGAAAATACTGCTTTATTTCAGAGACCAGTGAGATGTACTCAGGCCTAATTTGTGTGCTTGACCCCAAAAACTACCAGTGGACACTGATTTTCGACCGAGGCTTTTCAGTTGACTGAAGACATTTCTGTGATGTAAATCACACTGTGTAACATATATTCACTCAGAATCACTCAAAGAAAGAAAATTCTTACAGAATCCATTTGTTAAATTTCTCAGTACCCCTCTGGATGGTCATGAAGCAGACTAAAGTCACCTCCCCAAATTTGGATCCAGTGTTCTGTTCCGCAGCCTCTTAGTTCTTTAAGAGCCTTTGAGATCCACACTGAGTGGAACATAAGTTTTACTTACAGAAAGATACTAAAGACATGATCATAAAGTTATATCTGTTTAAAAAAATCTCATGAGCTATCTTATGTGTCCCACACAATAGGTTTTTTTTTCTTCCTATTCTATATTAGTGCAAATCGAATGTCCACAGAAATAGGTTTCATTTTGTGACATTTGTACATGCACATAATTCACTTTAACCATTTTCACCCCTATCTCATCTCTTGCACTGCCCTCCATTTAATCTAACTTTTTGTTTGAGACCGGGTCTTGCTTTTGTAGTTCAGGCTGGCCCTGAGCTCAGCCTCAAACTCACATCACAATCCTCCTTCCTCTGCCTCCCGAGTGCTGGGATCACAGGCGTGAGCCACCATGCCTGGCACTGTGGTATGTGGTACTGATTGCTGGTGGGCATGAGTCTCCATGCCCAGTATTGCATGTGGTTACTGGGGATCCGGTTACTGCCGGAACCATTGAGCTAAATCCCTGGCCCTAATCTAACATTTTGAGGGGTCTCAAAACATACACTATATTTTGATCACACCCACTTTATCATCTACCCATTTTTATGACCACTTCTCATTCCCTTGTCTTGTCCAACAATGGTGCTTTTTAATTTCTTGTCATCTTTTAGATTCTGTATACTTGGAAGAATGTGTGATCTTTCTGAGTCTAACTTACCTATTTCATTCAACATGATGATTACCTGATCCACTGATTTGCCTTCCAAATGACTAAATTTTGCTCTTGTTTATGGCTTAAAAATATTCTACTGTATACTTACAGATGGCACATTTTCTTTATTCATTCATCTGTTGATGGGCACGTAGGGTGGTTCTGTACATTAGGTATTTTGAATTATGCTCTAGTAAACATGAGTATACAGGCTTTCCTTGCTGCAGGTGTATTCTAAAGAGTAGTATAGCTGTCAAATGGTAGCTTATCCTAATATCCATACTTGCTTTACTAATTTATGTTCCCATGAACAGTGTAGAAGTATTCTCTTTCCCACATCCTTGCTGGAATTTATTGTTTTTGTATGTATGTTCTTGATGATAGCTTTTCCTAACTTGACTGAGAAGGAATCTCAGTGATTTTCACTTGCTCATGGTTAAAGCTGTTAAACATAGTTTTTGTGTACTTACATTTTCCCCCAGAAGTGTCTGTTCAGTTCACTTTCTTATTTATTGATTGGGCTACTTGATCTTTTTTTTTTGGATGGTAAGTTTTCTGTGTTCTTTCTATATTATAGATATTAATCTTCTGTCAGAAGGATAGATGGAAAATATTTTTTCCTTTCCTGTAGGCTCTCATTTGGTTATTCCCTTGCTGTGCAGAATATTTTAATTTGATGTGGTCTTGTTTGTTGATTCTAGCTGTTGTTTCCTGGGCTATTTGAGTTCTGTCTGGGGATTCTTTGCCTGTATCAATAGCTTCATGTCTTTCCCTTATGTCTCCTTTTAGCATTTTCTAATTCCAAGTCTTAAACCTATGTTTTTGATATTCCTTGAATTGACTTTTGGGGAGTTTTTAAGCATATATATTTTAATCATCTA
Source organism: Petromus typicus (assembly GCA_004026965.1). Taxonomy (NCBI): domain Eukaryota; kingdom Metazoa; phylum Chordata; class Mammalia; order Rodentia; family Petromuridae; genus Petromus; species Petromus typicus. The sequence goes on from PVIR01001725.1 coordinate 28,356, forward strand.
TTTACTTATCTTTATACTTCCCCCCTTTAATCTCTTCCTCCATTCTAATCATAGTCTTCCTTCTAATTTCTTATCATCTTATTTACATCCGAAGTATTCTGGAGAACATGAGGTGTTAAGTTTTTTGAGTTCTTCACATATTGTAGATTTTAATCGTTTGTCAGAAGAGCAGCTGTGTGAAGTCAGGGATTTATTCTCAACTCTCTGCAAGTACATATTCATTTTTCCAGCAACATTGAAGAGGTCATCTTTTTGCCAAAATATATTTTTGCCTTGTTTGTTCGTAATCAAATGGATGTCATTTTCTGGGTTTGATTTTGTGTCCTTATTCTATTGGTCTTTGTGTCTGTTTTTGTGCCAATATAATTTTTTTTTAGTATGGCTTTGTAACACAATTTGGAATTGACTATTATGATACCTTTAGCCTTGTTCTTTTTCCTTATAATTGCTTTGGCCATTCTGCCTTTTATTTTTATTTTTAATTTTTTTGCTTCCACATGAATTTTAGGATTTTTTCTAGTTCTGTGAAGAATCTCTTTAATTTTTTGATGGGGATTGCATTGAATCTATAGATCATTCCAGGTGTGGTGGCTCACTCCTGTAATCCCAGCACTCGGGAAGCAAAGGCAGGAGGATTGCTGTGAGTTCAAGGCTGGCCTGAGCTACACAGTAGCTCAGGGCCAAAGTGAGATCCTGTCTCAAAAAAATGTATCTATAGATCATTTTTAGTAATATAGCCACTTTAACAATATTACTCATACCAATCCAAAAACATGAGGAAATTTTCTATCTTTTTTTTTCTTCAGTGTTCTGAAATGTTCATCATAGAGGTCTTTCACCTCCATGGTTAGAGGAATCCCTAGATTTTAGTTTTTGAAGCTCTTGTGAATGACTTTGTTTTCTTGATTTGTTCTCAGTCACTTCTATTGTCAGTGTGTAGAAAAACTATTATTTTTTAACATAGATGTTGCCTTCTGCTATTTGCTGAATTTACTATTCTGGCCTGTCTTTTAGTGCAGTTGTTAGGGGCTTTCCCAGTACAGGACCATATCACCTGCAGACAAGGATAGTTTGGCTGTTTTCTTTTCTACTTATATCCCTTTATTTACCTCTCTTGCTAATTTCTTTAGCTAAAATTTCAAGAACTATTTTAAATAGTAATGGTATGAGTGGATATCTTTATCTCATTCCTCATTTTAAGGGAAAGTTTTAGGTTTTTTTTTTTTTTTCTTATGCACTTTGATTTTGTGACATATGCCCTTTGCTACATTGGGGAATAGTCCTTTAATAACTATTTTTTTCAGGACTTGGACACTTATCATGAAAATATGTACTTTACTGTAACTATTTTTATGTATCAACATATGATTTTCATCCTTTATTCTGGCTTGTATGATATATTTATTGATTTGCATTTGTTGAACCATCCCTGCATCCCTAGAATAAAGCTAACTTTATCATTGTGTATGATTTTTTAAATGTGCTGTTAAATTAAGTTTGCAACTAGCAAATAGTGATGCAATGACTTTCCTTAAATATTTCTAGAATTTCATAGATTTTTTGATTATCTTCAAAAGTCAAAATGTTGATTCTTAAGAGCAGAATTTTACTTATGATAAAGTCTTACAGATAAAATAAATGCTGAAGTTTTGTTATGTTCTTCTGATTTGGCAGAAAAAAACATGATAATGACTATTTTTTGGGGGGAACCAAGTCTTGAACTCAAGACCTTCCACTTGCCAGGTGGGCAGCAGCATCACCAAGCTATATCCTTGGCCCACGACTTTTCTCTTGCAGTTTAGAAACTAATCATAAAAGTAGTTCTGAAAGACTTCCACAAACATTTTTAGTAACAGAAATGTTTTTGAAAAAGCCCAAAGTCTTATTGTTTAACCACTTAAAGAGCAGGAAGGTATACTTGTCTTAGGACCCCTCGATGCTTTCAGACCTGGAACTAGAAAGTTCTGCTCTTACCCAGGTATTGGTTTATTACCTGGAAGATATGCTGATGCTCCACTTACTCAACTGCCATTCACAGATATCAGGTGATATTTGTCACTTTTAGGAAATGACTGAAGCATGCCACAACTGCTGTTTCTAAGAAAGAAAGACTTTAGTCAGCAAAATATTGTTAAAATCACATTAATTTTTATCATGAACCCAGACATTTTGAGTCCAAGTTCTAATTTCATCATTTATTAGCTATGAATCATTTTGGTGATTAATGCTTTTCGTCTTATGTCTTCATCTAAAAAGTAAAATAATGTCTGCTTTTGAAGCTTGTGGTAATAAACAGTGAGTTAACCCATATGAAGTATTTAACTTGACACTAAAAGAGTTTAGTAAATGCTAGATATGCTTCTTGTTTTGTGGTGATATCTTGTAAGTTATATCATTTAAGGCACTGCTTTTTCCTCTTAATTTTAAATTTTGATAAAAATTAGCTAAATTTTGTTAACTGCACTTAGGTATTCTAATTACCTCAAATATACAAATTAGTTTCAGACAAAATATTTTAGTTTATTTCTTTTTTATTATTTATTTATTCAGTAGTTTTTAAAGTCAGTGTCTCTCTATGCAGTTCAAGTTAGCCTGGAACTCACTAGGTAGCCCACACTAAACTCTAACTTGTGGCAATCCTCCTACCTCAGACTCCTAAGTACAAAGATTATTGTGTTTTCTGACACATTCTGCTTTTATTTTATTTTATTTTATTTATTTCTTCAGATATAATCAAAGTTCCATATAGGATTGAGAATCCTATTTGAGGTAGTGTTGACTTCTACTCTGAATATTTAAGATTGGTCTTCAGTCAAACCATTTCTTAACATTTAATGCCATTTGATAATACCTCACTTAACTGAGAGTCACTCTAAATCAATATAGGTAAGCATAATTTAAAAAGTGTATTATAGACATATTTCATGTCATAAAATTCATATGTATACCTTTAAAAGGATCTTTCAAAATGCACTCTTGTATAAACTTTTTATTGTTTATATTCTGGCTTTAATTGGAAGAATTCAAATAAACTATATCTATTTTATTAGAGTGATAAATTAATTACATAGTTATTAGATGGATGTACCCTAAACACCGTAATTCCTGCATGGATTTCAAAATCCATTTGACAAAGAAATGTCAGATAAACATTTAAATTTACAAGCTAAACAAACAAATCTTGTCATCATTTAAACTTCTAGGCCACCTTCTAAGTACTTAAATTTTTCAGTGTATATTGGATTTTAATATGTAGATATAATCTAAATAGTCTTATTTGAAATATAGAAGGATTATGTGATATTAAAAATCATTTTCAGATTTAGAAAGTGTAAGGATATTATGTTTTTTTACCCAGGTAAACATGATTAATTTAAAGGATAAATAGAAATGGCTGACATTTAATATAAAACCATTCTGTAATGAGAACCTTTTGGAAAATTATTCGTAAAAGTAGATTTTCCTATTTTCTTTACTTGGTGAGATATGAAAACAATTACGAACACATAATGCACAGACATGTTGTTTTGACTTGAATTTTTCAAATAATAGAATCAACAGTAGAGAACTTTTTTGCTACCATATTGGAATGGTACTCCTAGGTAGAAGAGCGAAGAGCAAGACAGTGGAAGGGAGAGCAACATGGTGGTGTGCTATTTATTTCACTATCTCCAAGTATCACTGATTTTTGAATCCCACAGTAGTGTCCTCTCAGAGCATGGAGATCATGTTTCAAGATAATTTATGGAGGTGGGGGTTGTTATCAATCGTCTTCCTTCCCTCCATGAGTGAAATATTTATCCCAAGAGTGTAGCATCGTCCTTTCCTGGTTCCCGGGAGAGAAAATGAAATGTTTGTAGAAACAGCCTGGAATGAAGTACAGTCAGGATATGCATGTGTGCAATGGCTGGGCCAAGAGGTAGGTAAGGCTTCACTTTCTGAAGTCTGATGAATACAGAAGCAAAATAATCAATCATAAGTTTTCAACCAGAGATAACTCCGTGTTAGTTTTTAGGTGAATTTTCTTTGTATAACTTTTCCAAGCCCAGTGTGAAGTTGTCTATAAGCATGAGTTCTCCCAATAAGAAGAGTCTTTGTTTCTGTATACTAGCACTCAACTCACACATAACACAAAGTCTGAGGATAAGTAATTAGTAAATCTTCCCTGCCAAGATAGAACAAGGCCTTTTTTTTTTTGCTCCCTCTTCCCACTTCTTACTGAGGGTAGTTTCCAAGTAGTTTCTTACAACCACTCTCTTGTCATAAAAGACAAATAGTCTCTGTAGAATTCTGAGTTCACCTTCTCTTTGGAAACAGGATCTTGCTTTGCAGTTCAGCCTGGATTTAAACTTGCTATGCAGCCCAAGTGGCCTCCACTCATTAATTTTCCTTCCTCAGCCTCCAAATTCTGGTCTATCTTTTAACAGTACATTATCCCACAAACATCAGTGGATGAACAAGTCACATCTCCAGGACAGTCACATCTTTGCACTCTTAAGTCAGTGTGACAGTTAAGGTGAACTGGCATCACATCTTCCTTAGGAGTTAGGCTAAAATATTAGTATGTAAAGAGAAATTTCATGCAGTCAATAAATTGCTTAATTGGCTTATTATACTAAAATGAATATGTGATTTATCATAATAAAAGAATAAAAAATACAAAGTATAATTGTGTTATTATGTGCAGAAAGTAAATTTATAAAAGTCATTCATGCTCTTTCCTATTAATAAAGTGAGAATAGAAGCTTCTTTAAAATTATGGTAATCAGATTTTTAAAAGGCTATTTTTAATTTTATGTTATGTAATAATATCTTGAACATCTTTCCAAATTTGATAACAGGGTGTGTATTTCCATTGTCATTACTTTTATAAACATTGCACAGGGCATCTACATTAAATAAGGCAAGAAAAATGAAAATTATGAGGAAGCAAATAAGTGTCATTAATTTCAACTAATTTCATTGTGTACATATAAAAACAGAATGGTGTATAAACACATTATTAAAGTTAAATGAATTTAATAATTTTTCTAGAATCAGGAACAATGAAACAAAAGCTGTGATAATGTTCACAGTTTGTCAAAACATTTCATAATATTTTAAAATGCCGTGTACAATACTACCCAAATCATTAATTTCTTACAAAGAAATCTGAAGAAGAATATGCAAGACTACCTTTAAAACTGCAAAACACTACTGGAAAAATTAAAGACACAATAAATGGAACAATATACCATGTTCTAGAAGTAGAAGATTAAATATTGTAATTCTCTGGCTTGAGCAATATATTTGTTGTAAACTCACTAAGAAACATAGAAAGATTTTTGTGGAAATTGACAGGAAAATTATACATTTTATGTGGAAATGCAAAGATCTGTAGTAGTCAAAGAAAGATTGAAGAAAAAAAAAACAAATCTAGGATGCTCAGCCTAGTGTATGTTAAGTCTCAGTGGAATCATACTAATTGGTACCTTTTGGTATTGAAATAAGGGTAGAGAAACTTGAAAGAATAGAGTAAAAAAGGCTTTAAATAGATCCACACATATTTACATCTGTTTAACAGATAAATTTGGTAACTGCTGTGATCCAATGAGGAAATGGTGATTTTTAAATAAATAGGACTAGGTTGAAATTCTACTCGTACATGTATAATCAAGAGGAATAAAAACATGTTAACAAGAGGAATAATATATACCACATGACTGTGTTTATAGCAATTTTAAAACAACCAAAACTTTCCCATCATTATAAGAAATTGTACAACTGCATTTGGGAAGGGTAGGTGCATTGAGGATAGAGGAACAAGAGAGAAATTTCTGGAGGATCTCTATATTTTGATTATATATGCATTGCACATGTATATAAGTTTATTAAAAGTCACTGAATTGTACAGTTATTATAGGTTTATGATATTTAAATTACACTTTAAAATACCACTGGGTAAAATAAACACACTTATACAAAATGTGAACTTGAAAATCTCCTTCATGCCATCCACAAAATTAATTTGAAAAGGATCATAAAAGATAAAAAAAAATTCTACAAGTAAAAATGGAAAATTTTTTGGTGGCCTGGAAATAGAAAAGTATATCCTAAGCTGAACTCAAAAAGTACTGTTGCAAAATTAAATTTAATCAAAGTGAATAACTTCTAATAGTAAAAACAGTCCATCAAAAAACAAGCAGGCATAGAAAGTGGAAGATATTTGTTGTTCATATATATCTAACAAAGGTCCCTGACTGAAATTCACAACATGTAAGTCAATGGGTAATAAAGGAAAAAGGAAGATTCCAAAGGAACCTAGCAAAAGAACATCCGAGTAGCCATATATAAAAAATTGTTCATCATCATTGGTTGCCTAGGAACGTATAGGAAAGCCACAGTGTGATTCAACAACATTCACACCAGAATTGTTTTATCTAAAATGACCCAAATGCTGTTGTAGACAGCAGCTGGGAGTCTGATGTATTCTCATGGAGTGCAAATTGGGAAAATTGTTGAGCAATATTTACCTAAAGTAGTAATGTGGATAACCCATCACTCAGTGATTTTATTCTTGGATAATATTTGCTACAATATCTTGTCATGAAGCCATTTCAGTATTCAGAATACTCTATGTATCTTCTAGTTAAGATTTTCCTTCTTCAAATCCATAAACTTTTATAAGAATACTGCCACCATTTAAAATGGAAACTTGATATTTCCATAGGTCTCTTTGTCTTCTCATTATGATTTTCTTTATTCAATTCTATAAATTTTTATATTAAGAATATTTTTGAAAAAAAATCCAAAAAAATTCAAAAGCAAAGTCGGTTAAAAGAAGCTTTGATTAAAATAAAATAATGCTTGTTTATTAATTCTCCTTCTTATAGGTCCAAGTATAAATAAAAATTAGTGTATTTTGTTGTCTATGTCACCATTAAAGCAAAAGATGAAAAATTTATATGACATGGGTATATTAGGTAGAGATATTCAGTGCTATTCCCTCTACAAGTGTCTGATTTTCATTCTGTAGCTTATATAGAAGGAAACCAAAATTTAAAAATAAATTCTTGTTGACTGTCAAATACTACATAAAATACCAGTCATAAGCAAATTGCTTAAATTTAATGTGATTTTGCAAGAAATGCTATGAATTAAGAACTTGAGAAAATTTGAAAGAATTTTTCTAAAACAGCTGTAATGAACATTTTGAAAAAGTTTGAATTTCATCTCACTCTCTTTTCTCAAATTCTTTTTCCTTAATGTCCTTTTTCCACTTCGTTCTTAATTTTGTAATTCCTTATAAATTTATGTGACATTTCACACCAGAAAATATAGTTACATTTATGTTACCATAGTACGTTTATAGGAAATTCTCAACTATGGAATTAAACCTATCTGAAAGGTTGTTTGGAAATCAGTTAGTAGGAATCCTAAGTTTTCACATACATAAATTATTTAAAATGTATGATTTCTCTCACAGGCCAGATTATAAAGTCCTATGTAATTCATAGTATAATTTCAAAAATTCATTTATGGTAAACTTAGGAAAAAGAAATTTTCTCTAATATTTTTAATTAAACAAAACAATAAAATGTAATGAGTATTTTCATTTTTAAAAAGCGAGCTGGAGGAAATTAAATTCGGTAGAATAAAGAAATAATAAAACTACAAATTAATAAATTCTCTTAGTGTTTTTCAGCCCTGTGAGTATTTCACATAGAATTCTAAGCTTTATACAACTCTATAAGTTATAAGTTAAATATTCCTAACTTTATGGAAAGTAGTCTGAGCTCAGTTGGTTTAAATAATTCACTTAGTTTCAAAAAGTGAAAATGTGACCATGAGTCTTAACCTGAGTTCAAACAAATTCTTGCCACAGCGTCTTGCCCGGGATCAGGGTGGGGGTGGGTGGGAGGTAGAGGGATGCAGTGTCCACATAACTTCAATTCATCTTTATAGATTTAATATTAACTGATCTTCTGGGATTTTTGTTTTTGAAATCCTGAAACAACTTTTCTAGAATCCATTAATTGCCAACTGAGAAAAGTAAGGCTAGGAGAATGTAAGAGTTCCACTATTTACAGCAATGCGAGCCCCATACTATGCTTCTTCAGATGCTGTTAAAACACTTCTTGCAACTGTTGCTGGGAAAGAAGTAAAATCCTCGGCCTGTTTTGCCTCCTACACGATAACAGTTTTCTCTTTAGTCATTCCTCTGCCAGTTAAACCTTTACAGTTTGAGTTAAACTTATTAAACAAAAGTGCTTGTCACACAAGATAGAATTGTGAGGGTTTAAAAAACAATACACGAAAGCACTTTGCATTGGCTCAGCACTTAGCACCCAACAAATACCACCATTTTCAGTTCATTAGATCCTAAATGACTATATTTTTCACCAGGCTGAGGGTGGATTCCCCAGAAACAAACCTTCCAAAGAAGTTTCAAATGATTCACTGAACTGTGCAGTGCAGGAAAGTGTAGGAATCAAGAAAAGGAGAAATATTGACATCGATTTGGGATTTTTAGTGGAATCACAATGTCAGCTGGATCTCATGGTGTCTGCAAGGCCGCCATCACCCCTCACAGTTTGCTGTATCTTGACAGGAGGAAGATGGGTTGGCTTTCACATTCCTGTCCAGTCACTGACGATGACACAGACTCCTGGCCAGTCACTTTGGGCCTGTGAGAAGTAATCCAGGCAGCATCCTTAGCAACACACACAAGTGTAAGTTATGGAAGCAAAATATTCAAAGGCAATGAGATGAAAGTTCACACTGGGAGGAGGAACCCTTCCGATGCGGGCAAAGCAGGGACACACGGGATTGGTGATTTCCTACCTACTGTGACTTGTTCCCCTCTGCTACTTTTCCCTTACTTTGCTCCAGTCAAGCTAAACAATTTATTCATTCCTGCCTGTGCCAGGTGCTATTCTATAATTACAAGAAAAAAGTTTCTTTCCTTCATGGAACGTATGTTCTCTTAAAGGAGAGAATTAAGAAATACTAAGCAAGTATATAATCTTAATATGAAGTAGAACCATAAGCAACACATTAAAATAGTTTCAGAGGATACAGGAGACATCGCTACCATTCTCTAGAGTAGAACTGATAGATGTATTATATTTCACGGTAAGATCAGGATAATCCACAGAGGTCATCAACATGCTTGAGAAACAGAAGACTCAGTGACTACTTAATCTAAGATGCTGGTTCCCACCAAGCCGAATCAGAAATATAGTCCCATCTAAGGCTGAAGGACAGAAAATTCCCTAATGAACAACTGAGAGTTTACATTGCAAGGATGCAGAATCTGGAGTCCGAGGTTCACAAGTGACAATGGTAGTGAAAGATGCCTCCTCAACTAGAATTGCGCTAGTGAGGTCGCTAATTTCCTTCCTTCCCTTTTCCTCCCTCTAGGCTGCAAGCCTATTGGATGGTGCCACCTACAATCAGGCCAAGTCTTCCCACAGGATTGGCTGGCCTAGGTGCCAATCATCCATGGAAGTCCCGTTCCCCCAGTGTACATACACACACATTTACTAAATTCCTAGTTGTCACTCAATCCAGGCAAGTTGACAATAAAGATTAACTTTCCCAAGGGAAAGTTGTTATTTCTTTTTCTTTCTTGCTTGCTTATTTTGCCTTTATTTTACACCGAAGAGTCGGGAAAGGCCTTTCTGAGAAGGTGACATTTCAGGTTAGGTGAGGAAATAAGCTAGGTAAAAGGGAACTACAAAGGGAGATAAGAGCCCGCGCACAAGTCCTGAGGAGAAATTGTATGGCGTGTAGTTAGACGTCAGTGGAGCAGAAGTACAAAGGGGGCGTTGTGGTGTTCAAAGCAGCATTTGTTGCCAGTTAAGAAGCAAAGATATCAATGTGTGATAAAATGTTGGGTCTCAGACCTAATACGATTGAATACAGCATAAGGACATTTTGAGGTTAGACGCAGCACATGTTCCAATACTTGGCAAACTAGATCTAAAAGAAGCCATACAGCCTTCCTGGATGCCATAACCTGAAACTGAATGATATCAGGAAAGGAAATGTTTTAAAGACTTCCCTGCGTTCATAGATGACCTAGTTTAAATAAAAAGAGGCCTGATTTAAATTAAGATGCTATCTTTCTTATAATTCTTCTCTAAATTCCTGTCATGATTGTAGCCCCTGGAGAAACACTGACCACCTAAAAAGGACAGGAAAACATTTTGTAATTCCGACATAACTTCTAGGTAAAAATGTTGATAAGCATCACAATTATCCCAGTTCCCTGAACCCCAGGAATAACTTTTGTGTGCATAATATGGTATTCAAACTAGTACTTTGTACAAAGCCTCTTCCAGGCAGTGCCTGCCTTAGCCGAAATTAAAACTCTTTGTTTACTTTGCAATAAAGTCTACCAGTACTTCTACATGTCCACCTCTGGGACTTGACTGAATCCCATATCACAAAGAAATGAGGAACAGGGAAGTAAAGAACTGTTTCCTTCCTGTGTCAAGAGGCCAAAATGATTGGAGTTTAGCAAATGACAGCAAATGGCAAGAGGTTGGGTGAGAAAGTGTGAGCAGGACCCATGCAGCATCCTGTACATATAGTTCTTGTGCAGATTTTAAATTTTATTCCAGCTATGAGAAGCCACCAAAGATGTTGAACAAATTTGATATAGATTTCTAAGCAAACTATAGGGAAATAAATATTTATTTCTACTTAATTATTTCTATTCCAAAATCCACCCCCACCCAAAATTCTTAAAACAACTGCTTATCTGCTCACAGTTCCTTGTGAGGGTCCTTGGGAAGGGCTTAGCCAGTCCATCCCTGCTTTTTTGTAGGGTGACTAGCTGGGCTCACTCATCTGTCGCTTCAATTGGCTGAGGATTGGTGGAATGAAAGGACCCGCTGGTAGATCTGGCAAAAGCTGGGAGTTGGGGCAGTGGTTCTGCACTGGACATTTCATGTGGTCCCTTTCTGT
>PVIR01001725.1:39408-85927 GCA_004026965.1 Petromus typicus
CGCTGCTAACCTCAGTCCCTGGGCGCTCCTCCGGCGTGGGCCTGGAGACAAGCAAACTCCAAACCCGGCGCAGATTCAGTGACGCAGACTCGGTGCTGCAGTCGCCGTTTCCCGAGCCGCCCGCTGCTAAACTCAGTCCCTGGGCCTGTGCCCATTTGTTATTTAAAACGAAGAAAATAAGAAGTGTTTGATTAAGCTACATGATAATTTAGTGATTTTTCTGAAATACTATCCTAATTATTTTAACTTCTGCTTTTCAAAAACCTCTTTTCAGCCAAATTGCAAAAAAAAAAAAAGAAAGAAAAAGAAAAAATAGAAGGAAAATTAAAAGAAGTGCCAGATGGAGGCCAAAATGTTAGCTTCTTTACTAATAGAATACAAGTTGGTGTAGTTTAGGATTAGCCAGATTAACCACCGAGCTGGTGGCAGTCTTTCTGAGACAGCCACTAGGAAATTTCATCTTAGCCTCATTATAAGTTTCTTGAGTGCACATCTGTTTTTTTCAAAATTCTACTTATTCACTTTTATTTATCTTTTATGGACAAACTAGGAAATGTCATCACCAAGAAGTAGTATACTATTTCCTTGCTAGTTTTCAGAAGAACTGAAATAAAACTAAGAGACAGTCAACTGTCTTCAGAATTCTATTTTATTTTTTATGAATGCTAATTTGGAGAACTTGGCTTAGAAAACCAAAGGGTCTCTCATTAACTATGATGCAGTACTAGGCAACTTTCAGCTGTCTCTGTAATGTGTGCTACTATAACAGAATACTTGCAACTAGGTCATTTATACAGGAAGAACATTTACTTCACACCATTCTGAGGTCTGGAAGCCCAAGAACAAGACAGCAGAATCCAATATGAATCTTCTCGCTGTATTTTTGTAAGGCTGAAGGTGGGGAGGTTGAGCAAATGAAAGCTGTGAGCCACTCATACAGAGACTTAAACCATTTGCAAAGACAGCCATTTAAGGGCCATATTTCAAAGGATTATCCTATTGTCATCACCCATTTTAGAGGGAACACATTCATAGCACAGTACCAATTGCATTGTACCCATCGGCCTTGGACTTAGTTAGAACCTCCCATGGCAGAAGAGGGCAAGTGGCTACTTTGGGAGAACAGTAGAGACTATCTACCTCTTCAAATAGCTTAGTCTCAGTAGGAAGAAAGGAGACCTATTTTTCCCTTATTAAACCCTCATCCAAGGTGGAGTGAATAAGTATTGAGAGAGGAAAAAATGTGCATCTGTATGGAAGAAAGTGTCAGGAATGGGGAAAATTTTGTTTTAACAAATGCCTAGGAGTTGTGGTTCATTAAAGTATATTACTAACTCTATTTTATCATTAGCTATGAAAGTCAGTAATAATATCTTCTAACTGGAACAGTTGGAAGCACAGTGATATACAAAATGTTTGTACTTTTGTATAAAAAAGGAACAAAACAAAATAATTGTATCTGTGTATTTGAGGGGTATTGGCAAATTTGTAGTTGTCTACAGCCTCAGGGTGGTATGTAGGTGAGGATCAGGTTGGGAGATCCAGACCGGGAGGGTGAGTGTGCAGTCACCATGCAGACTCTGGAGAGGATTCAGTGAACACTTCCATCTTTATTGTGGACTACACAGGCTGATATAGCGCACAGGGAGTGGGCGTGGCTATAAGCACAGAGGGGCAACGGAGCTGTAACTAATGGTGGGACACAAATTTTTTACCCTTTAGGGTTAGGTCTTGGACTAATGAAGGAGTCAGGACTAGAGGAGGAGCATCTATAGGCCAATTTCTAAGTATGGGAGTGAGCATGCTTGAACTCCTTTGGGTGCTAGGAGACATACATGTGGTATACTTGAGCCAACCAAACTTGAACTTCTTCTTCACAAATTGAAGATTTGGAGTTTGGAAAAGGATGAAGCATGTAGCTGGGCTGTGATTCAGGTGAGGGGGATAAAGGAAAATGGTGGAGAAAAAATATTGAATGAGAACATTTCTACATAACTGCGATGGAAACATTGGTTTAGAACAATTGTATTACTGTACGAATTGACTATTTCACTTGAATGAATTGCCCAGCCATGGGCAGTGAATGATCCAGCTTCCTGAATACCATCTCTTCTCCTTTTCTAAGATGCACACAGTGTGATCAGTCAGCCTGACCTCCCCTCATTTCAAAGAAATAAGCAGGTAAATGAATTCTCATGTTTCACAACAGAAGCAGTCCATTCATCTTCGTCATTGGCACATGTTGAATCAACCTCTAACTGTGTATTTGAGTAGCTCTCGAGTGGCAGCTGCTCTTCTGGACAGTCTCAGTTAGTAGCACCCTAAAAGGCAGTCTTTGTGAGGGAGAGTCCCCAGAACATGAAATGAGACATTAGGGGATTCAAAAATATTTTTTGACAATTCCACCAGACAGGAGACTCAAGGATATGTATTACCTCCTTCTATGTTTCTTAACTACTTTTAATGATACTATCTGCTATTTTAACAAAGTATGCAGAAAAGCAGAATCTCGAGTTTGTTGTTTAAATATCTTTGATGCCATGTCATAACAAATTAGTTGTAAATGTTGCCAATTTGGCAGACAAAGCTGATTATTTCCTGCAATCACACTGCATATGTGCACAAGATGATAATTAATGATCAGGGTTGCCAGCGACACTTTAATAATAATTCTTCAGTGTTTAGGAGCCCCTTAGAACAACTGGCATTTGTGCCCTACACTGGGGCAGAGGCTAGAGAAGGGACAGGGTAAATGTGGGTAGATCTGTCAGTGTCAGAGAATCAATACTTTGTTGATTTGTGTTATAAGTTTGAAGATTCTGGGGGTTATCGACAAAGCTGCCACTGTGAATATTAACAGAGTGTTTATGTAGCCTTCGATGAAGTGGTGCAGGCCCTAATTAGATTGAAATTGGTCTTTTGGCAACTTTGCAATATTTGCTTCCTCAACATACTAGTACACCACAGAATGACTCTCAGGAGATTAGAGATATATTTCAGAAGAATTATATGGGCATGAAATGTCAATATATCAGAGATGTTTCATCATAGTGAAATGAGATTTATAAACTCTCACTGTCCCAGATTTACACTTTTTAAAATATTATTTTTCCATAACTTTAACTTACATGGTTTGCATGTAACTGGAGTACTATGCTCTTGAAAATTAGCAACATGTGGTCTCAGTCCTCTGTTGAAATTTTTTGCAGTTTTATGGTACCCAAATACCTACACAATGCATGAATATATCAGCATAAAACTTGAAAACTTCTTTTCATGAATTAACATACAAAATTATCTTCTGAGTCAGATATTTTTAGCTTTAGCACTATGACTTTTATTATAAAGCAAATACCCATAAGGGAGACATTTATAAAATTTATTAGTCATAATATATGTCCTAATAAATGTTAATAAAGAATTTGAGATCTACTTTGGCACAAGTGAAGAAAATACAGAAGAGTTACCATAGGCTAAATTTTATACATGACAGTTTGAAAAATATTAATATCCCATATTGATTCTTAACAGGTTAATTAGAACATTTATCTGAATTTCAACTCAGAATAAGACAATGTACTCCATTTGTATAAATAGAATTTTCTTTGTGCCCATTGTGTGTAAAACTCTGCAGCATAATTTTAAAAAAATGATTGTTTTTCCAAAAATAACATGAGTTAAAAGATAAAATGAGAAAGAAGAAATGCCTTTATTAACTCAACATACACTTATTGTACAATGTGTGTTATAATGTCAGTATTTACTTATGTCTTTTAAGGTTGGAGTAATTCTGCTTCAAGTTCTTAATACTGAATACCCAGGTCAGTGAGGTAACCGTGACCACTGAATCCAATAAAATATTCTAGAGACATTAATAGGACATTCTATATTACTTTTCTATATGTATCATCTTTTATATTTCACAGCTTTTACTTTTGAAACTATGCAGAGCATTTAAAATTTTTATAAATACCAACTTAACAAATCTGATACGTCAAATGCATCTTGAAACAATTTCCAGAATTACCTCACTTTGATTATTCTTTGTAAGTTTTTTTATTAAAAAATTTTAAAACTCAAAAAGAAACTAAAAAAAAAGTAAAACAGTAATCTTAGAAATCATGCACAAAAAAAAGATCCAAATCCACACTCACGCTCCAACAAGGCAGAGGCTCAGGCACAGAGAAGAAGACGAAATCTTCAAAGCTGTCCAGCATTCCAGTCAGTGGGGAAGTGTCAATCAAAACTACAATGATATGCTATTTTATGTTCATTAGAAGAGTTAATTTTTTTAAAAAAATAGACAATGACAGTGTTAGAAAAGATATAGAGAAACAAAAGCCTTCAGTGATTGCTAGTGTGATTGTAAAATGATTTGTCCCTATGCAAAACAGTTTAGGTGTTTCTCAAAATATTAAATGTAAGTAGCCATATGATTCAATAATACAACTGTGAGAAACATACACAAGAGACAGGAAACATACAATCAACAAAACTTGGACATACTTGTTCACAGCAGTAACATTCATCACAGGCAAAAAATATAGATAACCCAAATGTCCACAAATTACAAACTGATAATAAAATGTGGTTTTTCCATGCAATGAAATATCGTTTTGCAACAAAATCAGTGAATGAAGGATGCATATTACTACATAGATAAGGCTTTAAACGTTAGGCTAAATGAAAGCTGTTTTGCACAAGGAGTTTCAGGTTGTATCAATTTATTTATAATAAATATCTAGAATAAACAAATAATCAGACACAAACAGTCTTGTGCTTGAGAAAATGGTGAGTGACTGTGAATCAGGTAGAATTTGCTCTAGAATTATGTATTTATGATGGTCAAATGTGTTTGGGAATGTACTAAAAACCACTCAATTTTACACTTTAATAAATTTTATTATAGGCAAGTTATATATTAACAGTGTTATAATAAAATATGTATTAAACATACTAAACTTTCACTTAATTCTGAAAATTGATTACACATTTTCTCAACTTGTTTTTTTCTCATACATAAACACTTTTATTAACGATGATACTTTTGATCTATTACTCACAAATTTGTGCGATGTAAGGTCTCTATTTTCCCCCATATATATTTTTCAAATTATTTTTTAATAAATTGAGTTTACTGGTACATTTTAGGAATACATTATGATCATATTCCTCATTGAGAATTTGTACCTGTATATGGTATATGTTGATTCTTATTTTTCCCATTATCCTAATCTCCCTCAGTCCTTACCTCCCCAAACATAAGCATTGTTTTGTTTTGTTTTGTTTTATTACCTGCAATTCATTTCCTCTTCTTTGCTTCCCCCAACTGCTCTCCAGTTCCCCTTTCCCCTTTTCCTTCCTATTTCACAATGTCTATCAAATTCGAAGGATGCATTTTGGAAAGTGTAAATGCTCTTCATTTGCTATTAAGGACTCGCCTACTCAGTCTTAATTTGGAGATGATGTATGTGTGAGTAGTGTGAGGCTGGAGATTGTAGGGAGGATCACCAGAAGTGTGAATGTATTGAAGAGAAAAATTAAATGCTCAGGATGAATTTCCTTATTCTGATTAACTTAAATCTTTACTAAATTGGTTTCAATATGACTTTCAAATCTATGGAAATGAATTTTAGTAACTTTTTTTTTTAAGGTTTTTTGAAACAGGGTCTCGCTTTGTGGTTCAGGCTGGCCCTGAGCTCAGCCTCAAACTCACATCACAGCAATCCTCCTGCCTCTGCCTCCCGAGTGCTGGGATTACAGGCGTGAGCCACCACTCCCGGCACTGTGGTATGTGGTACTGATTGCTGCTGGGGGTGAGTCTCCACACCCAGTATTGTTATGTGGTTGCCGGGGATCGAACCCGGGTCCTCGCGCTTGCAAGACAGGCGCCGGAACTACTGAGCTATATCCCCAGGCCCGGTAACTTTGTTAAGTGGTTTCTAGAAGCCAAAGAAGTTGAGTAAGGAAAAATAGAATAATTGGCACCAGAGAATAAAAGGTGTAAACTAAAACTTTATTTATTTAAGTGACTCCTATAGGTTTTTCCCCATTAGATTCATCTTTCATTCTTCTTAAGCATTATATGTTCCTCCTTACATATCTATATTCACGGTACTTAATGAACAGCATGTCATAAAGTGTTTTATCCACACATGTATGCTGAGAGTTAAAATTTTTAATCAACTCAGTGTCACCTGATTTTTAAATCGCTGTTAACAAATCCAGCAAGCAGTAAACCACTGAGCCAAACCTTGAGCTTGAGGTGCCTCAAAGTTCACGTAAGCTGTTGGAGACACGTGAAATGAGCAGTGAGTGGAAACAAGACCATTGGTAAAGACGCTCTTTCTCATGCTTCTGATTTGCTGACTCCTGAAAGACTCTGGTCTTGTGAGATGCCATTTTGAAGGATTTCGAGAAAAGATATCTAGACAGTTTCCTTTTACTTGGGAAATAAGCATAATGAAGAATCAGTAACTTAGGAAAAAGTTGCACTGTATTCCATGCTTTGGCTACCTTGTGATGGAGCTGCATTTAGCAGAAGGAATCACATAGTTCACTCAGAGCCTAATTTGATAACTTCTCAGAGCAAAGCTTTCAAACTTTTTCTTTAAGTTTTATCTGGGTAGATAGCTCTCTACCTAGCTTAAATATCCATAACTAAGCAAATGTGAATCTAAGTGTAAAATGATATTCTTTCCACCAAATAGATAATTACTTTGGATTCAAAATCCGTGTTTTTATGCATGAATTTTAGAATTCTTTCTGAGACTAAATTCCATAATTTGGACCCAAATATGGCCATTTTTCATGATAAGGAAAATGTTTGCCTTTTATTTACATATCTATATATGAATTTTTATCCAACTCTGTGTCACTATTTGTGCTTCCTTAGGCACATTGCCTTATACTTACTTAAGAAATTAGAAAACTTAGTAGAACTATTTCTAATTATGCTAGAAGTCAATCTAGGTCTTATAAATTTAATGCCTGTAATCATTGTGTTGCACAGCACTGTTGTTCTCTATCTTTAAGTGATTATTTTGAACCTCCATGAAAATGTGCTGAAGTATTTTTGTTTAATATAATGCATAACATTTGTCTTTGTGAGTAGTTTTAGTACGTGGGCTCTCATTAACCAAATCCAAAATCTGCAATCATATAAGTCAGTGTTCATAGACATGTTTACTACATCTTAATATATGCTGTATTTTACATAAAATATGGTACTGGAGCTGGCAAGACAGCCTTATAAGCAAAAGGTTCCTATGAACTATAAATCTAGATAACTGAACAGTAAATGAATGGGGTGTGAAATATATATCAATGTTCAGAATTTGTGTGTGAGTAAACAAGCATAAATAGGCTAAATCTTACTGCTGTTCTGTAGAGCATCCCTCAATAATTAATAATTCACATTTTAAACCAGTCAAAACTATCATATCTCTAATTCTAAATGTTTTAAACCATTTAAGAAATTCTTAACTTAATTGAAGTCCGCTTGTTTTACAGTGCTGATCTTCATGTATTTGTATTTATGATGTCTGACTTACAAGTTTTACTCAAACAATCTTACATTTTTGAGTTGATATTAGAATTTCACTATTGTTTTGTGGACAAGTCGAGAAGCTCACTTAATTTATAGCAGTCAAAATGGAATGCATAAATGCAAAAGGCATAAAATGAACAGGAATGCATGAACTTTGTGCCATCCTCAATGTAAGACAGCTTTCAGGAACCTGGGGCAGGAGATCACTGTGAGTTCAAGGCCAACATGAAGCACATGCTGAGACCTTGTCTGAAAATAAACACATGCTTACTTTAGCTCCTATGGTTTGAGTCATAATAATTCTCATGCCATTCTTGGGTGGATTAATTAAAACTTCGTTTTTCTGAAAGTATTTGATATTTTTTGCATCTTAATGTTACAAATGGTATTCTGTCCATCAAATAGGAAAGCTCCACGAGGGCCAGGCCAATGAATTTCTTCATTTCTTACTTACCTGCAGCATTAGACATATGTGAAGTATTTACTGCTTAGTTTTTAAGCAAGTGAATGTTTGTCTGAACAAACTCTTGTGAACATAGACCAAGTTTCAGAACAAAGAATGGAGATGGAGCATGGTAGGAATGTGCTTATTAAGTAATTTTGATGAATTCTGCATCCCATGAAATGAAACAAATCTGAAGATGTTACTTGATTTTAGCCTTTTAATTATTTATGAACTTTTTATTGACTATACTGTGTAAATGACATGAGTTAATTTCTTAATGTCACAAGATTTCTCAGGATGCCACATGGCTTTACTCATCATTTTTCTATAGTACTTTCTAGAGTATCACATTGTCTCTTGATAGACAGGAAATTAACCCAGCTCTTCATTAGACAGAGGAAGATATATTGGTTTTAAGTATTCTTAATAATGAAATGATTTATTTCTAATCAAATTGGGATCTAATATATTAGTGGTGAGTATTATAGGGCATACTAATTTCATTTACATTTCCTCATCTTAAAAACATTATTCAAAGTTTCAGGCACTTTATTATGCACTGAGTAATGTTTACTAAAGTATTGCAGTGACCTTTTGATACATCACTATTTCTTGATGTATTGAAAATAAAGTTGAATTTAGTTTGATATAAAATATCTGTACTTGCTGTCAGCTGTTAAGAGCAGGCATTTAGAATTCTCTAATATCTATCTTTGTTAGATAATAAAAATAAGTCATTGATACATAGGATTTAATTGACAGGTTGACATACACTTCCTAACTGTGATATTTAAAAATTGCACTACAAAGCATAAACTATGATGTGATTAAGAAACAAACAAGTAATCTAACACCCTTAGGTAGGTGATATTACTTCAAATTATTATTCTTTAGGTTAGAAGCCTATATATTTCTATTGGTTCCAGTGCTCCTTGCAATGCCTCCTTACTGAATAATCCATGCCTGTCTTAGCTATTTTTGCTGTTGCAGAGACAAAATACCTGACACCCAGAATTAAAGGTTCATTTGGCTCAAAGTTCCTAGAGGTTTCAGCTCATACAGAGTCAGTTGGCTCCAAGGTAGAGTGGCAAGACAGAAGGCAATGGCAGAGGATAAATAGTCCATGGTAGAGAAGGGCAGGCAGAAGGCAGCAAGTAACCAATAAGCAATGACTCTGTTTCTGTCCCTTCTGTTCCATTCAGGCTATTGGTGCTTAGGACAGTTAACACTCACACTCAGGGTGGGGTCTCCCGACTACTCAGAACTGTGCCAAAGCAATCTGTGGAGTAATTTAGGAATCACACACCCTTGATCCCAGCATATCATAATCTATATCCAGCCACCTCAGAAAATCTCCAGTTATGACCATATGAGGCTTTGGAAGGACATCTAGGTAGAAGCCATTACACTGCCCCACTGTTATGGTTCAGATCTGGGGTGTCTCCCATGAGCCTCATGAGTGTGGAAGGTGATTGGGGCATTGCAATACTATACTCATCAATGAATTTGCCCATTGATGAATTTATTGCTCACTTGCTGTAAGGTGGGGCCTGGTTAGAAGTGGGGTCGCTGGAGGTGTTATCTGGAAGGGGTAACTGCCTGCTTGGATCCTTCCTTCTCTATGCTTCCAGGACACCATGATATGAGCATCGTTTTCTGAAACAGACTCTTCCAAGGCAGGCCCATTACACATATAGTGATGGCTCTGAAACTGTGAACCAAAATAAATTTCTCACCATTTCAGTGCTGGGCACTGTGTCTCTGTGACAAAGAAAGTGAGTAATATACCCACTGACATGAAACTATGTTTGTTTAATGTTCATTGTGTGGTTCCACTTCGGCTTTTTTTCTCTCACCTTTAGGTCAAGGCAAGGCTGACCATCTAAGTTGGCAGCCCAGAATGGAGAATATTTCAGAAGTAGAGATTCAGCCCCTTGGCTGACCCGTAGTCATCATGTAACATGAACAAGAAACTAATGATACATATTGCAAGTAGCTATAACCTTAGGGTTGTTTGTTCCTGCACCTTCACTTCGCAGTACTGCCTAACTCAGACAGATAAATAGTTTCTTGCTTATTCTACTTGTCCACCCACATGTCAGTACTACATTTTCATTGTCTTCCAACAGGGTCCCAGACTTACAGAGATTTCAGCAGAAACATTAGGAGTTAATGACAGAGGAAAAGTAATTTGGCAAGACATGCTCTAGAAATTGATGTCTTCTTCTTGGAGGGAAACATCAAATTTTCTCACATTTTGATGATCAACAATTTGTATGATTCCAGTTGAAAAAAACTGGCAAAACCAATAGATGGTGAAAGATCACCATTTTTAAAAAATCCACAGTTTCCAATCACTTTCATAATTCACTGAGTGGGTCAGTCTCCGATTGCTAAGAGGAAATTCAGCTCTGGCCTTGGAAAATTCTCATAGCAAAAATCTTTATACAGTATTTCTATTTGATAGTATTGCTAAGGGTACAATAAGATGAACACAGCAAAGAAAACATAAATTAGATTTTATTTGAATGAACTCATAATTTAAGAAATTGGTATTACAGAAAAAAGCTAGAATGGTCTTGTTAGTTGGTGGCTTGTTTTTATGGTGGTATAAACATTCTATATTTTCTCTGTCCAACATAGTAGCCACTAGTTGCACATGGTTGGAGCCTTGGAACATAGCTAATGCATATATGAATACTCCCAAATAATTCTCATATTAATGGTCATAGACAGAAGCAAATTCATGGTTTTTCAATAAAGATATTTTAATCTATTCTCAGGCCTGTCCTAGAAAACATCCATTTTATACTTTCTGTTCTTTCAGGGTATCCTTCTTAGGTGGTCCCTTGAAAGATTTATGGCTGTAAACTTTACTCTTGGGGAATACATTTTAAAGTCCTCTAAATTTTGTGGTACAAAGAATGACTATGAATCTTTTAGAAATTTTCCTGTAATTTCAAATTGTAAAGTAGAGAAAAGGCTTCATCTGTGGAACTGAAATCACTAGTCCCATGTCTTTTCTGCCAATAAATATATGGGACTGCTGCACAGAAATTCTGTTCCAACTTTCGCTCTGACTACAACTGCTCTTCTCTAAATGGAGTCATCATAATTCATGGGCTCCAGTTTTTATGGGCTCAGATCATATGGTGGACAAGGGACATTTCCTGGATCTGGCTTTATGTTTTACTAGACTTCTGGCTACTGAACCACATATAAGTATTCTAATTTACTGAGACAAAACAGAAGAGAATGAAGGTTACTACTTGGAAAAGTTATATGACCCTCTTGATTTGTGTATTTTTCATTTTTCAGTAGAGGAAGCTAGGGTTCTAAGAAATCACTTTCCCTAGTTTTTTCTAAGACATTAAATAATGAAGTTATGTTAAAAAGTTTTATGTTATAAATTCCCTGCTATTTCTGCTGTATTATTGATATAAAATACCTATATTTAAGAAATAAGATCTAACAAGTAATAAATGGTGGAAAAAAATAGAAGGCTTCAAATACCTTAAAACCTTGTGTCA
The DNA here is from genome assembly GCA_004026965.1 of Petromus typicus. Lineage (NCBI taxonomy): Eukaryota > Metazoa > Chordata > Mammalia > Rodentia > Petromuridae > Petromus > Petromus typicus. Next base: position 50,933 of record PVIR01001725.1, read on the forward strand.
GACCTTAAAATTTTTCCTAAAGACTTAAATTAAATCCTGATTTTTATGTTCCAGGAAAGAGCCTTTAATGTTACATCATTATTCTTTCCAAGTTTATTTAATTTAAAGGTGGCATGAATAAAATATTCATTAAACTACAGCAGTCATTTATCTACAACCTTTAACAAAGGTGCTATTAACTTTCAATTGGCTCACAGTTGTACATGGAGCCTTACCAAATAAAGTATCCATTCCTTTCTAAGCCTTCCTGAAAGAGATTTGATTTACATTCAGAGAAACTGTCTATAAATAGTCTACCTTCACCAACTCCACTCTTCCTACTTATTTCTTGTCACTAGAATGCTTCAAGCCAATATCGTTCCTCATATTCACTAAAAATATCTCCATTAAATAAATTTGAAGAACTGATTTCTTTAATCTAGTTCTTATGGAGTAACTTCAAATGATTTTTAAAGAATTCAAAACTCTTCCCACCTGAACTAATTATGTGCTTTTTCACTTATGTAATAATTGTACTAAAACCTTCTGCAGAATCTTTTTCATAAATTTCTGCCCTTATCTCTCCCTCCAACTTCATGCCTGATATCTTACGTGCAAAAACTACAAATGTATCCTTCCACGTGGTTAAATACTCATTATCTATCTGATCTCATCTTCTTAGATATCAAAAGCAAATTGATTTAAAGTGATATTTTAGTACATGACAATTTAACATGCAGGGGACAAGAAACTTAAAATTTCAAATCCTTGTACTCTACACTAGCTTCTTTTATTAATAAACTATCCATCACTAGGGCAAACTACTTGATGCTAGCAACAGAAAGAATGAAAGGTTTAACCCACTCAGCATTCAGAGAATTCATTCTATGGTCATTCCTCTCCATGGCAGGAGCATCAGGATGCAAGTGTTTGGCAGAGCAAAAAGTTCATGGCAGCTGGGAAGCAAAGCTCCAAGAATTCCTAAGGAAAACATATTTAATATAGTGTGTCATTATACTTTATTCATTTTAAAATAAATTTTGTGTCATTTAAGATAAATGAAAGACATGTGTTGGTTATGATGCACGAAGTTATCATATCATATCAAGTTGAGTTACACGAAGCTCAAATTGTATTCTCTACTTAGTGTGTATCTTCTGGCAATAGTAATAAAATATTATTTTTAAGTTCCTTAAAGGGCTCATTTCCAAAATAAGTAAGTGATGATTATTGGAAGGCACTTCTACTTCAGGCACATTTTAGCTTGTAGCATATAGTGTTTCTGCTGAAAGTAGCTTGAAACAATGGAAAAACTATGAAAATAATCTATTTGGATATAATAGAAAGTTCTTCAGATTAAGAACTTGGAGTTGAAATATTCATGGAGAGAAGCCTTGAAACTAGAATATAGTGGAATGTCATCAAATATCTGGAATTTTTTAGATAAAGAAGTAAAGGCAGCAAAGAAACACATGAAGGAATATTCAACATGGCTGGTCATTTGAGAGGCGCCTATAAAAACAACAGTTAAATTTCACTCACTCCACAGAGAATGGCTGCTGTCATAAAAACAAACAGCGGCTAATGCTAGTGAGGCTGTGAGGAAAAGGAATCCTTCTCTACTGTTGGTAGGAATGTAAACTGGTACAACCACCAAAGAAATCAGCGTGGAGATTCTTCCAAAAGCTAAAATTAGAGGTCCCATTTGATCCTGTTATTTCCCTGCTAGGTGTACACATGAAAGAATTAAAAGTTTCATACCACAGTGACATGTGCACCCATGTTTATAGCAGCTCAGTTTGTAATAGCTAAATCTTGGAAACAGATCAAATGTTCAGAAGATGTGTTTTTTAAAAATAAAATGGAATACTACTTAGCTATAAAGAATGACAACTTTGAGTCATTTATACTATGATGGCTATACCTGGAGGACACACTTATAAGTGAAATAAATAGGACACCCGTGTGTAAATACCATCTGTGACCTATTGATTTAATTAAGGAGTATATCCCCAAGGTATGTCTGTTTGAGTATAAATGACTTAAATTTATCATTCTTTATGACAGAGTAATACTCCATTTTATTAAAAAACAAAAACAAAAACAAACTTCTTTATCCAGTCTCCAGCTGATGGGCAATGTGGTTTTTTCCAAGATTTAACTATTAAAAATTGAGCCTGTATGAACATAGTTGCACCTATGTCACTATGATATTATTCTTTTAATTCTTTCCTATATATTCCTAGCAAGGGAATAGCAGAGTCAAATGGGACCTCTAACCCTAGTTTTTTGAGGAATTTCCACACCAATCTCTACAATGGTTATACCAGTACACATTTCCACCAACAGTGGAGAAGAATTCCTTCCTCCCTGAAGCCTCACCAACATTTATTGCTGGTTAATTTTGAGAGAGAAGCCATTCTTTGTGAAGTAAGATGAAATCTCAGTGTTGCTTTCATCTGCCTCTCTTGAATGGCCAGTGATGTTGAGCATTTCTTCATATGTTTCTTGGCTGCTTTTACTTCTTTCTCTGAACAGCATCTGTTCGTTACAGATTCTCATTTTTGAACTGGGTCTTTAAATCTTTTGGGGTGAGGGACAGATATAAAAGCTCTTTATATATTCTAGATAGTAGCCCTTTGTCTGAGAAACAGTAAAGATTTTTTTTCCCACATTGTTTGTTGTCTTTTAGCTCTGCTGGTGGTTTCTTGTGCTGTACAGAATCTTTTTAATAGGATGAGATCCCATTTGTTGATATCTTCTGCTAGTTCCCATGCTACAGATGTTTTGTTCATAAAGTCTTTCCGTAAGCCATTGTCTCCCAGAATTTTATCTAACCTTTTTTTCCAGTAGGTTTAATGTTTCTGTTTTAATGTTTAGGACTCTACTACACTTTGATATTAAATTAGTATACAGTGAAAGACATAGGTCTAGTTTTAGTCTTTGACAGGTTAAAGCCTAGTTTTTCCAGCACAGGTTGTTAAAGAGGCTATCTTTCCTCCATTGAGGATATTTGGTTCCTTTGTCAAAGATAAGGTGATTTAATGTATTTGAAGTTGTTTCTGTATCTTCTAATCTATTCCACTGGCCCTCAGGTCTGTAACTTTGCCAATTCTCTGCAGTTTTTATCACAGTGGCTTTGTAGTAAAGTTGAGCATTGTAATACCCCCTGCCATGTCTGTTGCTTAGAATTGCTTTTGTTTTTCTAGGTCTTTTGTGCTTCCAGATGAATTTTTAGATTATTTTCTCTAGATCTGTGAAGTATGGTATTGGAATTTCAATTGGAATTTTATTGAATCTGTATAGCAGTTGTGGGAATAGAGATGTTTTAATGATATAAGTTCTTTCTCCACATAAACAAGGGATGTCTTTCCATTTTCTGATAACTTCTTCAGTCTTTTTTTCAAGGTGCTATAGTTTTCAGAGTAGAGGTTTTTCATCTCCTGTGTTACACTGATTCCTAGATATTTCATTTTATGGAAGCTATTATGAAAGGGTTTGATTCCTTATTTTCTCTCTCAGTGAGTCTGTTGGCCTGATTTTTTTTAAATCTAATAGCTTGAGAAAGTTTTATTGTCACATAAACAATAACAGTTGACCATCCAATGTATTATCTATGTTACTATGTCTATAAATCTTTAGTACTTACATTTATGTATGTATGTTTGTATGTATTTAATTGTTGTACTGTGGCTTGAAACTAAGGCTTTCACCCTGAGCTACATTCCTCAGCCAGTTTTTACTTTTTCTTCTTTTTTTGAGGCATAGCTACACTACTAGATCATCAAGTTGTTTAGGGTAGGCTCAAATATGTAATTTCCAGCGTGCTGAGATGATAGGTGTGAATCACCACATGTGAGTTTTAGTGCATCAGGGAACTAATTTGTTAGCAAATGTTTAATAAACATACTCAGAAGGGAAAAGATCCTGATATGTACCCAATAGTGGTTTCAGTGGGGTTAATTATCTTTTTATGCATCAATAGTGGCCTGAAAATACTCCTGAAAACTTAATAGTAAACTTTTGAACTTGCATGATGACAACACTGCATCTAGGCCACCTCTCTGACCTCATTTCATTCCATTTCCCTACATTTTTTCCTCATTACAGCTTCTTGCTTTTTGAGTTTCACTCTCCAGTCCTTACTCTACTTTTGCTTCATAAGGTCCTCTTTGACCATTTGATGTTAGAATGTAGGCCTTTGCCAGTGAAGGGTTGCATCTCTGAGTCTGCAAAGGCATCCAGAGCATGAGTCAAAGGTGGGAGGAGCAGACTCCCAAGTCCTGCTTGTTGTCATTTGTGTCACTGGAAGAAAAAAATCCTAATGGTTTATTAACAAATAGGAGAGATTAAGTTTTTCTAATCTAGTTTTTTTTTTTTTTTGGCAGCTAGTGCCTACATTATAGTTCTAAAGAATCAACAACTTTGGAATGTTTCTTGTAAGTTTAATATGTTAAAAAAATATATATAATGGATGGAAAGGGAAACTTTGAATCAAAATGGAGAAATAAATATCTTAACTTTGTCCCTAGGTAGGTTAGCCCACTACCCACTATATTCATAACTGTATTAAGCCATTGGCTATTTTAGATGTTGTTTTAGTAACTAAAATATTAGTGAAAGAAAAGGCAAGACTTATATATATACAGGTATATATGTGCTTTGAAAGATTTTATTTAAGCATGTATTTGTTTTCATTTTTCAACATATATGTGATCAAGTCTTGGAAATAAATATCCATATATCACCTATTGGTAGAGTGGGTAAGGAGATCCATTGATTCCAATTTTTCCTGTGATGAAGTTGGTGGCTACAAACCTCTGTTCATGAATATAGTATGAGATTAACTCTTTAGAAATAATTCAATCTCTTTAAGAAATGTATCAACTATTTTTAGCTTCAAAATATGAAGTTCTTATTGGTATAGGACAGAAACAAACAAAAACTAAAACAAAACCCTCTTTAATTTTCAGATGGAAGAGTCATTGATTATTAGTTCCAGATGCAGGAAAAGCAGATGTGAGTGAGAGAAAACAATATGCTCTTTGGTCAGAACATCGACTCACTCTTTCCTTTCAGATGCTGATATACATATACACATCTGTATATTATTCCCAGCAAGATATCTGGGCTGAGGTGTAGAATTTGTCTTTTCTTTACCAGGTCCTTAAAGATGAGACTTAAAAATAAAAGATACATCATCATGTGGAATATGAAGTTAGACTAAGATTCCAATTTCACTCCTAATGTTTACAAAAAGCTAGAAAGGAGAAAGTAATCTGAGCTGATATGTTTTCCTTAAAATGTGTCCCTGCTTCTTGATTTCACAGCTTTCTGTTGAAGTTCTGGGAGGATATAAAGTATAAGTAAGCTGCTATTCTTCAGGTAATCCTGTTAGTAAAATCAGGGACACTAGCTTATGTGTCTTCAGTATAGAGAAAAATGAATATTTCAACCTCCTTCACATCTCCCTCATCACACATTTTCCTTGTAGTCTAATATTTCTGGTGTACAGCAATGTACTCAAAGTAAGAATGGTTCTCCTCTTTACTCCTTTCCGTTTAACCCAAAGTATTGGGAATTCACCTTCAAGTTTTGTATAATAGAAAATAGAATTTCTTTCTCCTTGAAACATAATGACTTCTGTAACTTCTGTGTGAGTTATAATCTCATTTGCAGGTTTGGGGCCCACAATTTAGCTGAGTGACACCATGTCTAACTCACAGGTGCAAGGTTCTCAGTTCCACTTGCATCCTTTCGTGGCAGCCACATTAGACATTATTACCATATGGATCTAGTTACTTCCAAACTGAATATATGCCAGAAGGAGGCTCACATTTCACCTGATTTCTACCTCATTTTGAAAAATCTACACAGGTGAGAATTATACAGGTTGAAAGAGAGTCGGTAAACCAGAGGTAGTTCCAAATCTCTTCTATGTTTTCAACAGTCTCTTCCTTGAGAACTGTGTTAGCTAGAATTTTTGGTACTGAGATTTTAGAATTAAGATGGTCACAGAGATCAGTAATGCTTAGCACTCTGCAGGGGCCCCTGTTGCACATGGTCCTCCATCACCCTGTTAGAAAAGGGAAAGATGTCTTTCCTGTTCATCATCGTTAAGTTTTCCAGCTTCCCTGACTTCACACTAACTTACTTTAGCTCACCTCTTTGATCCTCTTAACAGCTGGTTTCTAAATCAAATATGCCCTTGTGGAATGTATTCACTTTCTGGTTTTACTCATATGCATCAATCCCTGGTTTATAGAGCTGGTTTTTTTGTTTTGTTTTGTTTTTTTTTAAGATCTCAGCTTATATTTCAATCTAGAATGGGTGCCATAATAAAATGCCTAAAGCTGGGTCACTTAAAATCATTGGAAATTTATTATTCATAGTTCTGGAGATGGAAGTGCAAGGTTAGGCATTAGCATATGTTATTTTATGTGATGAAAACTTTCTCTCTGCTTCAATAAGTATAAAAACTGAATTAAAATGATACCTTCTAGTTGTGTCCTTCCATGGGAGAAGGGACAGGGGTCTTATTAGGCCTCTTGTGTAAAGGCATTAATTCACTACATCATGTAACAGATCACTTACCTTTTAACTCTACTAATGGCTCAACTTCTGGAAGGAAGTTCTGGAGGACACAAACATTCAGCTTATAGCAGCTGCGTCTTGTTAATACTATAAGACTTTCATGAAATTAATCATCAATTTACTTATCATTTAATTCCTCTTTGGTAAATCATTTAATTCCTCTTTATGTTTCATGTACCAGTAAATAATTTTTCCTTCTTTCAAACTTCTTTTACAATCCCTGTTCAGTATTTATTTCTTCTTAATATGGCTCTTGTATAAATCAAAAGAAATGGAGAGGCTGAGGATTTAGCTTAGTAGTTCCATAGCCAGCCTCAGAAGCAGATGGTCCAGAGTTCGATCCCCAGTACCAAAATGAATGAATGAATGAATCAATCAATCAATCAATATTTTAAAAATTAAATGGATATGAGTTAAACCTAATTACACAGATGGTAAGTGTGTCTGCTTTTCCTGACTTTTTCCATGATACTTAACTCCCAAATAAAACTGGGAGAGCTAGAGTTGTTATAAAGAATCTTAAATATATCCCTATACAAAGCACTTTAAATGTTGAATATAATACCACTCAGTTAAAGTGCTCAGTGTTGATAATGATACAACAAAGCAGATAAATTTGTACTCTGATTGTAATAGTTGAAATATAAATCCTTGTAAAGAGACTTGACAATGTATATCATAATCTGTAAACATTTAATTTTTCAGTCTGAGGAGGCAGTCACACATGCTTGTTCCATTTACATACAAGTATTCTTGACATTTTCAATTGAAAAAGAAAAAATAAAAAAAAGAAAACCTAGAAAATAAGAGCAAAAGTGGGATATGTAAAAGCTGTAATATTTTAGTATAATGATATTATATGTTCAATTAAAAATAGGTGATATGTTTTACATTAAACATAAGGTATATATCAATATAAATACATAATCTAAATTCAGTTAGGGTCATCCTATCCCCCACAATACTAGTTGAAGGTGACCTCAGCCTTGTGTCCATGAGCCAATGGGACTTGAGGCATCTTCTGCTTCCTTTCTGTCTGTGAAACTCAGTATTTCACATCTTCCTGTTCATTTTCTGTATTGACCTTTTCCCCAGAATCACTTCTACTCAGATCTCAGTGCCTTTCTTGTGTTTCCACAAGAAACTCATTTAGAGCAAATATTCATATTTTCTGAGGTTCTGTGTTGAAGACTGAGGTGAGAAAGTGAAAGGGGAAAGTGTTGGTGGAATGAGAAGCTATAACTTCTACATATAAGCATGCATATTAGTATAAGATCTTTGGCCAACTTCCAGCTCCACCATCACATCTTTATTTCTTCTCCATGTCTTTCACTTGAAACAAAACAAAACAACAATTGTGTTCCTAGTTCCAAGCAGGATTAACCTGCTTATACTTAATATGTTCATCTCTTTTCTCCTAGATGAGTATGCGTGGGACTTTCTTCTCAGTGTACACAATCTCTCCCTGAAAAGTTTTCAGATCTAAGCATTTCTCCTCATCAAATTACTTATCATTTAATTCCTCTTTGGTAAAAATGACAAATATGTTTCCACATATTTAATACTCTAGCTGTTTTACCCTCCTCTTCCAAGATACCTTGTGTTCTCATGTGTTAACACATTTGTAGCCACGCTGGCCTGCTGGCCACACAGTCCCACCCTTTCCTGTGGTTCACATATATGCTCTTCTCCTGCAGGCTAATGTTTACCGAACATAAGACTATTCTCTCATTAAGGTTGTGGAGTTTATTGTAAACCTATGTTAGAGTCTCAAAATATGATATTCTATATGTTGAAAAAACTAGAGTATATATATATATATATATATGATAAAGAAATGGTGTTTATTGGCAGCTAATGTAAGCATTAATGGTTTTTAGTTTTACTATTCACTACATTCTCCATGTTATATCTATTTTTAAAAGATACAATTATTTTAATCATATAAGTGAAAATACTTGGTTATGGGGTCATAATATAATGTTAGGTATAATGTTAGGTCATATATAGACTAATATTCTGATGTTCATTTGGAATAATTGTGTATGCTCTTTTAATTTCAGAATTCTGTTCCCTTGAAATAAGTATGTATTTATTCATTTGGAACATGAGAACTTTCCATAAACATAAAGAATAAAAAAAACCACTTAAGCTCAAAACACCTTGGTACATTCCAAGATGGAATGCAAATAGCAAAGTAAGTTCCAAGGTAATTTTCACATTCTCCATAAATGTATTATTTTCTTGATCTTTCTGTTATGAAATCTTTCTGTAACTGAATATCTTATGGAATTATGCTAAACTATCAGCTGTGCTTCTCTGGTGGCATAATGTTTGCAAGTCTGTCCTGAGACAAGCTACCTATATTATGTTATATCACTGCACATTAGGTATCATTAAATATCTATTTCATTTATCACAGATTTCAACATGTGTGCTGTGAATTGCAGACCTAGTTTAAAATTGCTCAATACAGGGCTGTCACTGCATATCACAGGAAAAGGTGATATGCCAGCATGTAAAGACCTTCAACCATTTTCATCTACTTCTAAGAAAAGAAAAATTGGCTTTTGTGTTGTGAATTTTAATAATAATAAAAAAGAAATTATATGGAGTTGGCTTCAAAAAGTTTTTATGGACCTGGGGAATTCATTTCTACATACTGTCATTTGTCAACTCTCCATAGCAATTTATAAAGAATTTTGTAAGGGTAGAAAAGCTAAAAAACAAAATGCTAAGCCTAAAAATTGCACTTCAACTTCATACATAGGATACCCACAGGACGGAAGGGGTTGTACCATCTGAGGATATAGATAGATGTATATCATTTAAATTCTGTACTTATGACATTATTTCATGACAATGGTCAGAAATTGTTAAAAAGATGAGTCCATTTTTTTACACAGTGACAAGTAGAGAAGTTATTAATAAATGAAATGTAAATTCTAGTCTATTTCTCTATAAATATTCCATATTAATTATTCCATATTAATTATTCTGAGTTCTCAAATTGCACAGCCAAAAAAAAAAAAAACATTTCTTATTATTACCTCTGTACATTAAGCTAAGATTTTCTATTTCATTCTTGAAATATTCCCTCCCTCAAACTTATTTACATAAACCTTATTATTAAAGACATGAGTGAAGCCTTCTATTTTTAGGGTATCTGTCCCATCTTCAAGTGATGCTCTAAAATACCTCTGTGACTCTTATTAACCCTTTTCCTGTGTCAAAGTGTTTGTTCATATGTCTTTATTCCAAGAAAGTTTCAGTGTTTGGATTGAACTCTACCTTACGTTTGCCAGGCAAGTGGCAGCACCACTGAGTTAAATCCGCAGCCCACGATGTTTTGTTTTGTTTTTTAATTCTTTAGAATGCATTTATTTATTTATTGTAATTGAGTTTATTAGTACATTTCACATATACAATATAATCACATTAAAAATCTATCCCTATGCATGACAGCTTAATCCTCATTTTTTTCTCTTTCCCCTCTCCACCTTAACACCCCTAAGCCCCTATACATATAAAATTTGTTTCTTTCTTTCTTTCTTTCTTTCTTTCTTTCTTTCTTTCTTTCTTTCTTTGTTTTTTTTTTTTTGAGACAGTGTCTCACTTTTTTTTTGTAGTTCAGGCTGGCCCTGAGCTCAGCATTGAATTCACAGCAATCCTTCTGCCTCTGCCTCCCAAATGCTGGGATTACAGACATGAGCCACCATGCCCAGCACTGTGGTATGTGATTCGGATGGCTGGTGGGCATCAGACTCCATGCCTACCACTGTTGTATGTGGTTACTGGGGATTGAACTTGGGCCCTTGCACTTGCAAGGCAGGCACTGGAACCACACTTAGCTAAATCCCCAGCCCTTGTTTTTATTTTTATTTTTTTACAATTAAATGTTATTTTTCTTTCTTTATTTTCCCTTATACTTTCTTTCCCTTTCTCTTTGAACAGTTTCTTTCTGTTTCACAATATCAGTCATACATTTTGAATTTTATTTACACCTTTAGTTTCCCATATTAGAGAAATAATATAGTATTTATACATCTGTGTTTTATTTATTTCACTTGAGCATGTGCTCAAGTTACATCCATTTGAGTGTAAGTAACTCAAATTTATCATTTTTATGGTTGAATGATACTCCATTTTATTTTTAAAAATATCTTTATCTAGTCTTCTATTGATGGGTATCTGATCTGTTTCCAATATTTAGATATTAAAAACTGAACTGCTATAAATGTGGATGTTCATATGTCACTGTGATGTGATGCTTTTAGTTCTTTCATGCATGTACTGAATAGGGAAATAGCAGGGTCAAATGGGACCTCTAATCCTAGCTTTATGAGGAATCTCTGTACTGATTTCTACAGTGGCCCAAGTTTTAATGTTTTGGAAGTTAAATAATCCACCTTATATTCCTTTAGTATTTATTTAATGTACTTTGAAACAGGAATGAGGTAAAAGTAATGAACTTACTGATTTCAACACATATCCAGACCCAGAAGCAAACAAACACTACAACTTTGCTGTGTGTACAGGTAAGAAGTACAAACTCTTCTGGAATGCAATAATACCTGTGTATATTTTGGTGTAAGAAAATAATAGTGAAACAAAGAGGAAGTAGTAGACATTTCACTAGTATGTATCACTGGGGTATAATTTAAAGATTATCATGCCTAACAAAATCAGAACATGTACCATAAGATCACCTTCTAACATAGAAGATATTTTTAAGTTCTGTAGGAAACTAGTTAGCTCCATACAATTATTTGAAAACTAATCTGTCACCTCTGTTACTGGCACAAATCAAAATTAGTCAACACATATTTAGTTTGTCAAAGCAACTATCTGTAGATATTTATTATATGTCTACTTTGTACGATATGCAATGCTAAGCTTTAGGAGGGATGTGTGTTATACATTCTATGATTTTAGATGTTGCTCATACTAAGTACTCCTTGAAGTAGAAAAGCCAGCAAAGAAATCTGGAGCCAATAGAAGCTATACTTGAGCAATAAATAACACCACGAGTAATTTCATTGGAAAACCAACTGATAATACAAATTGTTTTCTGTAACTTTTGCTTTTTATTCTTTTTCATACAAACCATAGACTTATGCTCTTGGTTCTCTCTCTCTCTCTCTCTTTTTTTTTTTTTACATTGCTGCAGTGACAATTTATGGATTCAATAATTTCTCACATTCTACTTGAAACATGTTTTTTTATCCAAAGGTTAACTCCTTTAGGAGTACAAACCTCTAAATTTTCTCTGTTGCTGTATTAGTCAGTACAACTGGATTCACTCAACTCATAAATCTATCACTTTTCTACTCTATAACAGTATAATCCTTGAAATCCCGTAGATATAAATGGAATTGCTAATTTTCAATAAATCTACAGGAACAGGTAATAGTGTCATAGGCCCCGAGTTCCAATCATTTTACCTATAATAAATGATACCACAGGGGACTCACTCTAGGTCATAAAATTTACTGATTGGGATACAGATTTTAACCCTCAAAGTATTTTATAACTTTTTCCTTCTTGGTTGCTTGCAGCCCTGGGTTTCTAGAATGAATTTTCTTAAAACTGATTGTAGATCCTAAAAGAAGAGAATGTACAGTTTTTCCATGTTCCTATTCATTCTTGAAAGGAAACATGACTGGGGCATATTTAAGAAGTTATTGCAAATAAATGCATCAGAATGTATGTTAGTAACTTAAAATTTTTACTTTTTGAAAAGTATGTGATTACTCTTTATATTCTCATGTCTTATTTTTAAAGCATGCGTTTTACACCAAACCACTTTTCTAATAAGTAAGAAATGTATGCTTTTATAGCAAATTAAGTACATATAAAATAAATATTTTTATTTTTAGTTATTACAGAGCATTTTCCTTCTATTCTGTAAAAGCAGAAAATATACTCTTTATTTCATGCTTTTATATTTTTGTTGTGAGAATTTACCAATATATTTAAAGCATATATCCATGATCCTTGTCATTCATGAAAATATTAAAACAAAGATACCTTGAGATATATTTCAAAGGATTTGTCTCACTTTTGTAATCGCATGTGAAATGCTATCTGAAACAATATCATATAATCACATTTTAAACAGATTTGGGGAATTGGTAAACAATGAAATTGCAAATAATATTTTAAATATAACATTTCAATATGATAACTATGAAAGATATGGGTCAAAATTATATGAATATTTTTTTTACCCTGTAGTATTCCTTTGATATAATGAACCTTAGAGTTTTTTGCTTCAAGTTCAGAGTAGGTGCATGACACAAGATGGGTTAGGTGTCGTTTGCTATATTTTCTAATCAAAGCAAGAATTAATAGAGAAGCTGAAATGCTAAATCAATGCTACCTCATTTATGTTGTTTTCAGAGAAATGTATACACAATTCTTAATTTTGATCAAGTGGCCATTTGTTGGTTACCAGATCTGCATTTTGATGGCTGTATTTTGATCCTATTCTACTACTTTCTGGGTAGCTTTTAGTTACAGTCACATACATCTTAACAATTTTTACAATGCCCACTTCCATCCTATGTGTGGCCAAGTTGGTAGTAGATGCTAAATATATTATGTAAAAGGATTGCTATATATGATTACTGCAAAAGAGGTCTAAGAAGACTGTTTCTAATATATGTACATATTTATGGAACTACTCAAATTATCAAAAATAACTTCAAAATTCTAGGCATTTATTATCCCAAACAACAACAGTAACAGCAAAACAGCTTGATTAATCTTGTCAGGAAGATTGGTTTTACTGCTCAGGTCAGTATCCCTATGAAAATTAAATAAAATGCACTAAGAACAGAAACTGTGCTAAAATACAAGATGGATCACAACATGTTGAGAAACATGTGAATATATCCTTATGCTCCCTATAAATATTTATTTACAGCACACATGAATTTGAGAAATATATTCTGAACAGCACTCAAATATGTCATGTTCAAGACACTGAAGTGAGGTGTGTGTCTTTTGATTAGCTCATGCAAAGTAGGATTGAGACTTCTAGGATCAAAATCATTACTGTCATGTCTGGCTTCACCACTAATGAGTAGGCTATTAGAATTCGGCAGACTAAGTAATATCTTGCTGACCTTTGGAAAAATAAAACATTATTCAGTAGATCTGGTACCGATGCTATATTTGGGTGCAGGAATGTCTTTTTTACTTAACAGGACCATATGTGTGAATATCACTGCCTGAACCTTTCATATGCATGAATTATTCATTTGTTTATTGTTATCCCGTCATTTATCTATGTATTCCTGTAACCTTATCCTGCAAAACATTGGAACAGCATATAGGGAATATGGCGTGAATTCTGTCATGGAACCTGGAAAAGTGCTTCCACTGAGCTTTCTGAAGGTCCTGCCAGGCAATGTGGTAAAGAAGAGAACAATTTTAGCCATGCAGATGTTTGCGGCAGGGCTGCCAAATGCCTATTGGGAAGTTGAAGTGAAATACTCTCTTCTCGGCAGCTTTGGTGTGTGGACATACACTGTTTCAGCGACAAGCTTTTACCTATCTGTTCAGTCTCCTAGAATATTTGAATGTAGATAGGCCAGGCCAAATTGATAGACATTTAATTTAAACCAGACCTCTTAAAAATGAACCCTTTTAAAGAATCAAAAACTCTTCCACCAAAGTCACAAAGAAAATGTGTTCAATTGGGTGGACTAATATAAAAAGATTTTATTTTAAAGAAGCTGCTTCTCAGGTTTGTCTTTTCCATACAGGTTATTTTCTTTGAATTATCATTTTAATTCATGGATTAGTGATGAAAAGAATGCAGTGCATGAAAAGATAGTCTAGCAATTATAGGTTTCCCTACAGATTATAGCTGTGTATCACTGTGAACACATAAAAACATGAAAATGCTTGAGATATTATTATTTTATATTGAGAAACAGTTTAATTATTTAGAATGTGGTTTTATTTTTTCATATGCAGCCAATCATATTCTATTATTAAAAACTGTTGCTATGGTTTCTGGCTTGGAAAATTATATTTATGTATTATGGCAACATATTGGAGGGTTTGTTTTCACATTAAAAAGAAAAAATTGAACAAAATCAGTTTTACAATACATAAAATCATGCCACATAAATGTATTTATAATTAGAACTTATTAAGAATAGTCTCTATGTGTCCAGTTTGCATTTGTGAATTTCTCAAGCTAAAACAGATTCAGTTCCTTTGTCTTCAGGTTTGTTTGAATTAACTCTGCCTCACTTTTCATTTTGAAGTATTTGGTGATAATCTAAGACTGCATACAGGAACAATTGCAATACAGGACCTGCAGAGAGAGGGTAAGCTGGGTCATCCTACTGCTTAGAAAAAGAGAGGAAGGTAGGAACTAGAGAAGAAAGGAATCTAGAAAAGCATGACCATCCAACACACTGGCACATTTTCTTTCTCTTTGGTGTTTGGCTTCCGTGCCCATTAGGCCATACTCTTTCCCTGCATACCATCTCCTTATCTTCTTCCTCCCATCACACATATAATAATAGCACACAGACCTTTCATCCTACTACAATTACTAGCTCACATTTCATCAGAATTGTGTGGAGCACATTTTATATGTTAATTTCAGAGCCCAGTAAAAGACCTCTGAGAGGCTGAAATAACTTAACCGAGTGGCTGGCAGCTAAAACGTGGGTGCCATGGAACCCTTCTCGTCATGTGTTACTGTACAATTCCTCTATCAATATGTGCTTTAGTGCTTAGAAAACTAGCTTAAATGGAAGTTAATTAGCACCATGCCCTAACCAACTGAGCTAATGGGCCGCCACTTAAATAGAAGTTTAGACCTATTTTTCAACTACTTCTTGAATCTTACTTTCCTTTTCTCATCTTTCAAGAATACTCACTTTTTGAATCAAGAAATTCTGGATGTGTAGAAATGGTCATGACTAAGATTCTAAACACAATCACTGAAAGCTAAAGATATATTAGAGGATTCAATTTTGAAAGTAGATAGTTGAGATAACTGGTAATGTATCATCCATGTCCCACGTCTTCTTAGTTTTACCATAACCTGAACAATCACTAGGTAACTTATTTTTATCAGGTATTTAAAATATGCAGGCACTATACCAAGAGTTGAATTGTATATTAGTTAATTTAATGTACAAAATAATATTTAGAATTGGCATTATATTTCCCATATCACTGATTTAAAAAGTCAAGAAATTCAAAGAAGATAATGATTTTTTTGAAATTAATAATAACATTTAGCTTCAGGCCATTTACCAAGCAAATATGGCTCAACTCATTTATTCCTTATCATACCTTTAAAAAATGAATGTATATTCATTTTCTCCATTTTTAAAATAGAGAAATCTGATGGTTGGAAATGAGTAGTTTACCCAAGCTCAAAAGGAAAGACATGAATAAATCAATCCAACTCTATTGTCTTTTACTGAATATACAAAATAATATAAATAGAAAGGACAGTGTAAAGTCACTTCCTGTTCCAGGGAATGTTAGGAGGGAGACTGATAGCTAGGAAGAGGACTTAGTAGAGGATTCTAGGTCCCTCCTCCCACTTCCCTGATGCTCAGCAATACGGATAACCCTGAGCACCTTGATTCCATGTGACACCATGCGAGGGACACAGTATTTCCCTACCACACTTCTGAGTCATCGCTGTCTTATCTGAAGACCAGTAGTAAAATGTAAATGACACTTCCCACCCCGATGCTCAGTGCACACATGGGAACTTCCCTGAGCAGTATCTCAAGTCTCTGCATCTCAGATGGGGAGTGGAGAGACTCACAGACTCTGATCATGTAGTGAAATATTAAAACTACATTCCAGCAAAACACTCACTGGAAAAAGAAGTAATGTCTTTCTAATTATGTATACTTGTGAATGTCCTATGGAAATATTCACAAATTGTGAGACTCTCCAGATTTCCCCTGTACTTCAGTGTCTCAGAAAATCAAGAGTACTTTGGAAATATTGCTATTTTTTATAGTGTCAATGTATGTTAATATATGTAATGATGTTTGAGACATGCTCTATAGGAGTAAAATATAGACAAGCAAGTTAGGAGTTTTTAAAAAGTGTAATAATTGATGTAATATTTGAAATGCAAATCCGATTTGAAACCATGAGCAAAAGGCCAACCTACACAGTCACTACATGTGTTACTTGGTTCACTGCACTGAAACGTTAAAACATGAGAAGGCTCCAATAGAAAGAAAATAAGTCTAAGAAAAAAATCATTAATCCAGTACTATTTAGAAAATGCCTTTGTTAAAATTATGCAAGGGATCAGTGCCTACTAGTCATTTATTCATCTATTAGTAGTCTTTAAAACTATTATTCTTTCCATAAAATTATATTTTCTAGCTATACCAATTCTATGGGCACCATACGGTCAAGAGAGCCGGAGATAGTGGAGCCTGAATCTTATGTAAATAAAGAGAAAAAAAGAAGAAAAACGTTTCAAGTTTTTAATGATGTGTTTTGACTAGATCTTCAAATGCTATTATGGTTAAGCAATTGCTTCTAGGGATCTTCAATTTAATAAGATAAAATTATATTCATTGCAGTGATTGTTTTCAATATCCCCTGAGTTTTCACTTTAAAAAACTAATATTCTATCAGGCTTTGTCTTATTTAGGAAGGTTCATTTGTACTGGGATCCCATTTTAAATGTTAAAAACCATCTCAGAAAGGGGATGGGAGACACAGTCACACAAAGTAACCCTGGAGCTTGTGCTGTCTTCTCATTTAAAAACATTGTTGTGAAGAATCTGAATAATAGGAGGATATGATTTATAATGTGGTTGAAAGCATGCCCAATCTTCAAATCTACTATTCTCTTCACTTTTCAGTTCATAAAAGTCTTGATGGAGTTGATGTATTTTCATTGTTAATTTCATGATTCTGTAACTATAGGCAAAAAAAGGTCAAAGCGTTTGGTAATTCAAAGAGAGGTTGTAGGCCTTAGCAAATATTTTAAATTCCTTTAATTCATATATGGTTTGAATTTCAGGGGAAAGTATTTTAAGTGTTCTGCTAAAACCACAATTTCTAGTTGCTATCTTTTATCCTTCAGAAAGAAATTAAGCACTGATTTTGGAAGAACATACTATTAAGCAAGTACACTAAGCATTTTGGCCTTGAAATGAAGCTATTCAAAACATAAGTGCTTCTTCCAATTCTTCATCTTCAGTGCTTTCTGCTTCTGTGTTTGAAAATCTTTTACAAATGACTTTCACTTCTTCAGCAGTTGTATATCTCTTTGATCCATTTCTCAGCCTGAAGCCTTACTCAAAGATAATATATTTCAAATAGAAATATTTCTGATAGGTATCAGATAAATTCCCATTGGGAAATTGATACACTAAATTTTATTTCAAGAAAGGAGAAGTAACACTAGCATATCCATGAAGAATTGACACGAATATATGACTTCTTCCAAAGATGTAAGTCAGTGAATGAGAAGTCTCCATTGCTACATCTCCAAGCAAGCCATTATTTTCACTGGAATAAGCATGTTAAAGGTTGGGGGAAGAAAATATGCTTTTGCCAACTGTTAATTTTAACTGCTATTTTTTTTTTCTGCAAGCAACATGGAGAAAAAGAGCAACCTCTAAATTCTCTACATGGATGAGGGATAAATAAAATATACATTAAGATAAATATGAATGAAAATGTATAAAAATAAAATGGATTAAAAATCTTGAAAATCTTAATATAATACTTAATGGTACATTTGAGAAGGAGACAGCTTGTAAATATGGCATGAAAGAAACAGATCGTCACTTAGAAACGTATCCCTTACTAACTCCAGAGACACAACTGAAGTTCATCCCAAGTACAAGGCCTGGGAGTTTGGCCAAGAAAATTATCTCATGGGGCCTGGAGCTTGATTTGTATTTCACATGATACGAAGTGGCATTCATTACCTTATAATCGATATGCAGATAAGGAAAAGTTATTTATGGCACAATTAACTGGGTGGGAAAGAGTACCATATATGTCCATATGGGAGAACTTGTGGTTTCTGACAGGATCATAAACCATAAAGACACTTCTGACAATGATCAGACCTCAGAGATAACCTGCTGACTTGGAAATTTACCCTGCTTTGTGTATTCTAATATATTTGTGATCACCATTTAATTTGATGCTTTAAGTATCAACTGGATGTTGAGGAAAAGTTTCTTCCCTATAAAATTATCTAAAGACATTTGAGGGTTTTTTTTAAACAATTAGAACAATGTTTATAAAATGACTTTAGAATGTAAGTTTTACAAGATGGTACCAATCTGTTAGGAAGAAGCAAGGTTGGAAAGAAATAAGATTCTTTAGAAAGTTTAAATCTAATGTATAATATATAATATGGCTGTCCAGCAAGAGATAAATAGATTGCTATTTCTTAAATTGCCTTTTTAATTGAGACGTGATTATGATACCTAACAATTGCATTTGTTTGGAGATTTGGTGTACTTGCTTATTTAACTGTAAATCTCCCTTTGGGGAAAATAACTGACACAAAGAAGGAAAGAAGAAAGGAAAGGAGAGATGGAGGGAAGGAAGGAGAGACAAAAGAGAAAGGAAAGAAGGAAATAAGGGAGGAAAAAGGAAATAGGCATGAAGAAAAGGAAAAAGGGAAAAGAGAAAGAGGAAGAGGGGAAGAAAGAGAGAGAGAAAGAGAGAGAGAGAGAGGATAGAGGAGAGAAGAGAGAAAAGAAACTTAGTGTAGCTATTTTTCTTAACTGCTTGTCTCCCACACACTGCCATGTGCTTGACTTTCCCACCAAACCAAGACTCACACAAGAACTGTCTTAACATGTTTCCTCCTCTTATACAATGATCTTGAACACTGTCCATCTTTAGGGAAAGGGAATTTCTTTCCCATAAGGGATCTTGTTTTATGAATTTCCTCCCCAGTGAGTCAGCTGGCACTAGCACTGGCCTGCCCTCTTTCCCCTTTGCTAAGAAGCCTAAATTACCTCATGTCAGTATTATTCTTATGGCCAAGACAAAATATACCCAATCACAAAGCTTAATGTTTATTTTGGCTTACAGTTTGTAGAAGTTTCAGTACATAGTTGGCTGGCTCAAGGAAGAGTGGCATGGCAGAGGCATCGTAAGGAGAAACAGCTCATGGCTGGCAGGCAGGAGACAGTAAGGCAGCAAGAAGCAGCACCTGCCTCTCTCTTTATGCCCATCCAGGCTACTCCAGTGGTGCCACAAACACCGAGGGTGGGCCTTTCCATTGTCCACACCTAAAACCATGCTGAAATAATCAATGATTACATTAGTAAAACTACACCCTTTATCTCAGGATAACACACTTATCCCAGTATAACACTCCCTATCTCCAGCCACCTCTGAAAAGCCCTGTGTATCAGCATATGAGGCTTTGAGGGGAAATCTAGACACAAATCATAATACTCCATAAACACCAGAGATCTCCTTGGGCTTCCAGGGCCCCAGGGCTTGTTTTGCCAACATACTCAAGAACTAGAGATTCAGGACTTCGTAGTTTGAACAACAAAAGAGAAATAGTTCGTAGAAACACTTTCAATGTAAAATATTGCTAAGGAATATTAAAGATATGTCATTAGTTCTTGCTCTGTTCCTCTTTACAATGCTTTTTTACTCACCCAGAGTTTTTCTCATCTGGAAGCCTCACTCCAGATTTTCTTTCCAATAATTTGGTTTTCCTTAATTGTAGTAACAGAAATTTTTCCTTAATAAAGTATATAGAATTTCAAAGGAATTCGGTTATATTATTATACTAGATACTGAATAAATTGTATATACAACTTTTAAAAAAATGCATGAGTAATAATGATAATGGAAGGAGTTGTAAGCAAACATAGCTTTTCTATAGTTCTGTGAGAGTTGCAAAGTTAAATGAAAAACACCCATGAATTCAAATCTTGAGACTTCACAGAATCGGACAGATTGACAGTGTGAGTCTTGTTTTTTGTCTAGATTTATAAGAAAAGAAAATGTCAAAATTTCAGTTGGAGCTTAAGGATGATAATGATGTCATTTTATTTTTGTTAATGTTTGTGGACCTGCTACATTACATATTCCTGACTCTAAATTTTATTCCAATTAATTGCCTGTATTTTCTCCCAGTCTGTTATTTCAGTTTTTAAAGACAGTATTTATGGAATGTTTTGATCCAGTAGGAACAAATTTTGTGATTTAGTCAGATATGTTCCTTTTAAATTTTGATGACTTTTCGTTTTATATTTTTTTGTTCCAACAGGCATATACTCATATTTTATTCCAGTAATGTTAAATGGCATTTTTCACTCTTAGGTTTTAAAAGTATACTTGAAAAATTTTAAGTGTCTCTTAAGGAGAAGACTTAATTGCTCTTCTGGACTACCCTATTCAGTTATAACAATTAAAACAATATTTTGGCGTTGTTGTCCTCCTGAGAGGAGAAGATTAAGTTTCAATTTTCCTCGTTACCAATAATGAATTCTCCCTTTATCAGATATCTTCATCTTTTGTACTATTCTATTTTTATTGATATTTTTTCTCACTTAACTTTTCTTTCTTGTGAGTTCAACTGCTGATTCTAGAGATGGTAAACATTTTGAGGACAAGGGTCATTTGTCTTTTTAAAAAATTTTCAATACTGATTAGCAGAACGTCAGGTACCCAAAAGGTACTCATTGAAAATTCGCTACGTCACTGAAATTAATGTGCTTTGTTTTAATATAAATTTAGAAGGAAATATATTCATTCAAATAGATGCAGGTTCTTTTTTCTTTTCTAATGATTTTCAGCACATGGCATGTTCTCACTTTCTGTATTCCTTATTGCAATAGAAGATACACCTCTAATATGACAGTGATTTCCATAAGCCAAGTCCTTCTCAGAGTTCAAGAAAGATTAAATTTTCTCTTCCACATGGGAAAGGAAGGAGAGAGACCTCTGTGGCCCTCACAGCCCAGTCTGTCACCTCTTGCTCTAGCTCAGGGTGGTTGGTCCTCAAGCAGTCAGAACATGCGCAGAATACCAGGCTCTGAGGACCCAAGAGAATAGGGGCCATGCTGTCACTCCCTCATCTCATCGACACTCAATTACTATTTCTCATGCTTTCCTTGTTTAAACTTTGAGTGTGTGAAAGTCAAGGAAATGAATTCTTCCTAGAAACGGTGTCAAAGCAGGGCAATTGTTCTTGCAGCTTTGCAAAATTCTGTGCCATTAACCTAAATGTAAACCGTGGATATTGTCACAATAAAGGAAACTACACTGGCTGTCTCTTTTCTTAATAATAAAAAACCTATGTTCTTTTTCAAATAACATATTTCCATTTTTTATTATAAAATAATTTTAGGCATACAGAAAAAATGTATAATAATCAGAAGATAGTTCCTTCAAAATTTTTGTCTATTTCCTGAAGGCTTAATATCTTATGTAACTATAGCACAGGGATCAAACTAAGAAATTAGCATTACAATATTGATGTACCGAAGAATACTCATAATTCATATTTTTTCCACTCTGTTCCTTTGTTCTTCCACACTCTCACATTGCTTTTAGTTGTGGTACTCTGTTAGGGCATTTTAATCCATGATAGCTCATCAGTCTTTGTTTGTCTGTCATGCCCTTGATATTTTTGAATAATACTGATTTTTTGTTTGTTGAGCTTTCAGTAATTGTGGGTTTAGACCATATTTTCTCATAATTAGGTTGAAGTCACATCATATCTAGAATGTAACGATGTCCACTTCCAAGTGTCCTTTTAGTGGTGATGTGAGTCTTGACCACTGGGTAATGTGGTTTCTGCTGGTTTTCTTTACTGTTAAATTTTTTCCATTTGAAATCAACACATATCTTTAGAGAGAAAATTTGAAATTGTAAATGTGCTGTTTATCCTTACTTTTCTACCCACTGAGTCAGCATCTGTTGGTGAGTTTTCCTTGTGACAGTGACTGAGATGCTCTGATGACCATTATCTTTTCCCCTCATTTCTCCTGCATGTGTCAACCTAGTGGATTTGTGTGGACTCATTTACGACTGTGAATGTTTTCTATGGAGTGTGTTTCAATACCATCATCAATTTGATTTTCTGCACCTGGTTCCAGATTTGGCCCCTGGGATCTCTTTCAGGGACTCCTGGTCCTTTTCAAGATGTCTCGTCCTTTTTTGAGACACTTCCTTTTTCACTGTCACAATGATGCTCAAGGCCCATCTTGTATTTTTTTTGCCTCAATCCTTGAATCAAAATTTCTCCATTTTCATTGTTTTCTTTGTTGATTATGACAGTTAAACACCAAAAAATAGAATTTTAAAGATTAAAATATACACAATAACTTGATGTGGTGGCACATAGCTGTAATGTCTGCAGTCAAGAAAGAGAAGCAGAAAGATTGCAACTTTGGCTGCACAGACTATGAGACACTGCCTCAGAGATGTGCGCGCACACACACACACACACACACACGCAAACATGCATACAGAATTTCTTGCCATGCTGTCATGAAAGGACATTTACCACATTTCAGATAGGCTTGATGGGCCTGCAGTCAGCTGCAGATGCTTCACTTTAAAACTGGGACATAAACCAGCTGCAGACAGTAGGGAAATGAATAGATAGAGTTATGTTACCAAAAACTTTATTTACAGCACTGGATGGTTGGCTAGATTTGACTCACAGCATTGTGATTTGTTAACTCATGTCCTAGAAACACAATCAATATTGTGCTGTTCACATAGATTTTGGAATGCATTTATAAAACAAAGATATGGGGCATCTGAAGTGAGTAGACACTTCTCAAATGAAGTAGAATTGACAAGTAAATATATGAAAAAAAGTTCAGTACCAGTGTTTATTCAAGAGATGCAAATTAAAATAATCCTGAGATTTTATCTCTCTCTAGAAAGAATGGCTGTTATCAATAAATTAGGTCAGTATATTAATAATAAAAAATTTTGCCATTATGTTAAAGCTTTTCTGTATTAATTTTTTAAATCTCAGATTTCACCAAGATGATCTTGTATGACATGGGACTCTATGAGTTGAGATGATTTCCTAAGTAAAATCAAAATCTTCACTGTCTTAGTTACTTTACTGTCTGTCGCTGGGACAAAATATCTGGTATTTACAACTGAAAGGAGGAGAGGTTATGCTAGCTTTTGGTTTCTGTCTGTGGTCCCCCAGCTCCAAGACAGACATAGCATTGCTGGAAGCTATGGTAGAGCAAAAACTGCTCTCATCACGGTAGCCAGGAAGCAGAGAGAAGGTAGGAGCTCGATAGCGAGCTAAATCTTTCCAGGTCAGGTCCCTGGAGACCAGACTCCAACCAGCCCTAGCATACTAGTGGCAAGTCAGCTATTGTACCTCACCCTCCAATTACCTACTGAAAGCCCATTCTCTGAAAAAATGAAGCCTTTGGGAGGCATCTTAAATTTAAACTAGGATGTTATGCTGGTGAGATTTCCTCACTGCAATAGTTAACTGACTGTCAGCTTGACTTAAAAAGCCCAAGGGAATTGTCTCAGCATAGTTCTGGGGGTGAAAGGCCACAGGAAGAATTGTTACCAGAATGGTATAAAAGGGAAATTAAAAAGAAGGAAGACTTGCTTATTTCTTCAGAGGATCTCCAATCCTCACCTTCACCATGGTCTTCATCTCCTAGCTTTTAGGCAGACTCTCCAGACTTCTGGAACAGGTCTTTGGCCTCATGATGTGGACTCACCACACTGAGCTGCATCTGCAGAGCACAGGCAGCCTTTTGCATACTTCCACACTCGACTGGGCGACCACTGTAACCCTATCTTGTAAATTCTTATATATTTTTGTATCTTGCATTAAATCCATTTCTCTAGTAAGCACTGACTGATACATTTATTAAATGATTTTTTAAACGTTTTAATTCAGAGGATATGAAATACTTCACTTGTGTGTGCTCTAAAGTACATTAGTAAAAATGAAATTGAACTACACTCTGAGCTTCTGGTCTAAGGTCTGATATTGTTGAATTAAAAAGATGATATCTATGTGTCCCACAATTAAGGGTGGGGAATAATGCACTATAATATTATAATCAAACATTGCAGAACCAAATCATTTCATAAAGACTTTAATAGATTTGCATATTTCCCACCTGCAATGCCCCATCATAAAGAGCTAATAATCAATTCAGTACACAGTCTACTCACACAAACGGAGAGTCTGCTCTCCGTTTGCTCAGGAACCTTAACATATTTGTCTATATGAAACAATACTTTCCTGAGTTCTTTGGAAATTTAGCAAGTCCAAGAAAGTTAGTGTTAAGCATTTTGGGCCCACAACGACTGGTCTGTCTGCCCTTGAAAGGAAAAGTGATTGACAGCCATTATAGTGCAGACAAGCACATGGCTCCTGAGCGAGTCAGTATTGAGTTTGATCTGTAGAATGAATGTGTTATATAAGCGGAAAGTATCCTGGTTAATTATCACCTTTAAAAGGTGAAAAACAATGTTGTGACACTTCTCTGAATGTTTCAGCTGGCTAGTCCGATCTGGTAAAACACCCAACTGGGATCAAGGGATTCTTTAGAGACTACTAATCTAGGTCCGAATCTCTTAGTATCCCAATGAACTGTCGTTGCTTCTTTTAGATTCTTACACACTTTTAAATCTGCAGATCAATTGTTAAAATGTTGGAAGCATACCGTATAAATTAATTTCTTACTTAAATATTACATGCTTTATCATAAAGCCAAAAGGATATTTTCTGCCATATTTACCTTGTTTTTTCTTGATGTATGCATTTTTTTTCTATATTAGCTTATCAATAACCTCTTAACAGGAGCTAAATAACACACAGAAGTTAAAAGTCTTTGATTTATGATTAAATTATTTGATGGGTTGAAATTGTTTCTAAAATGTACAGATATTTGAGTATAGAAAAGGAGCCTTATTTTGATTTTTGGTTTGCATATATACTCAAAATACAATAGAAAACAAGATTTATCAAGCAGTACATTTCCCAATAAATATCCCAAGTCTCCAGGAATACTTTTCCTAATCTCCCCTGGAAGAACAATATTGTATTTAAGAATTTTCCACTACATACAATTTCTTTCACTTTCTTCATACCTATAAAATAAACTTGTATTTGGGGGGCAGTTCATGAGAAGAGCTCCACACTCCTCTCCTTGGAGACCTAGAGCTAACCCATCCAGTCTCTGGGGTCACCCTCAGTCTCCTCAGAAAGGCGGGCTGCATGATTTGATAGTCACAGCTGTCATTATCATCCAGCGGCGCACATGCCTCTAGGGTTTCCCGCTGAGCAAGAGTCTGAACTGTGCTGCCCACGCCTCCTCATACCAATTATGACTTCCATGCTGCACCTAAAGTGGGGAAGGAATTATCGGCATCATTTCCAGTTTGGGAGTGAAGCAATTTTCTCTCGTAGTAATTACATACAGGCTGACCCCCGGAAGGCCTTTTTTCACCTTCGTCCTGCCTCTCTGGAAATCACAGCTAAGACAGCTTTTCATCCAGATTTTCTTGACTCCTTATTTATTTTATTTATCTTAATTGTGTACTCGTTCTACTTTTATATTTACGGAGGTGAAAACTTTTTTCACTTATGCCCTCATTGCATTTCTTTCTGATGCACTGCAAATTAAAATGTAACATTATATTTCTCATTTCTAGATTTCTTGGAATAGGTTTTGCCAATTTATTGCCACATACTAGAGAAAGAGTTCTTTACGCAGCGTAAATGACCTAGCAGAATACACTTAATTTTCCATTCATCACTTCTGCAAACTTTTTGTATCTCTCACTCACATTTTTGCAAATATTTTATAGTATGTGTGTGTCTTGACAAAAACAGTGACATCTGTTGACTACAAGTAGTCAAAATATGAGTTATACTGGTGAGAAATATAGGAAAAATGTAATGAATTCAGGGCCATTTTCATAATGTTTACTTCTAGGTAGAGATAGTTCAAAGACATTGCACAAATGAAATTGCTAGGAAGTTATCTTGAAAGATCTGATGATAAACTAAGAATAACATTAATAAAAATAATTTTGGAAACCTCTATTTAGGTGACTCTGCCTCTGACACAAATAACTTCTGAAACAGCCCTAGTTCAGTAACAAGCTTTTCTGGACCAAGAATATTTACTCTGAGAAAAGCTACATACTCAAGATTTTGGATTGGGCATAGAAAAGAGACTAACCAAGTCTTTGTTCATCCTCAGGAATAGGATATCTAAGTTTTAAATAGATATCTGGTAAACTGGGTAAGACTACATTTTCCAGTCTTTAAAATTAGCCCAGTACAACTGCAGCCTAATGTGAATAGAAATGGTTAATTCCAGCTTGAGCTGGACTGAGGATTTAGCTCAGCGGTTCTGGTGTGTGCCTGGCAAGTGCAAGGTCCCGAGTTCGGTCCCTGGTAACCATGACACTGAGCATGAGAAGCCTGTAAACACAACACTCATGCCTGTAAGCACGACACTTGGGAAGCAGAGGCAGGAGTATTGCCAGGAGTTTGAGGCATGCATGGGTTACATAGTGAGTTTATGGCCAGTCTGAACTACAAAGTGAGGCCCTGTCTCAAAAAAAAAAAAAAAAAAAAGTCACCTATTAATAGGGCTTTTGCTCCTTTCCTACCCAAATTACTTGTCTTATTTCTCCATTCTACTTCAGGACACAAATGACTATAGATTTCTCACTATCAGATTATGAGGGCAAAGGTTATGTAATAAAGATGGTGAAATAGTGAAATGAATAAAGCCTGAGCCTAAAATCTTCACAGAATGCAGCCATCATACTGTACCTGAAACTATTTTGTGTGGAAGAATGATGAATAAACTATGCCATGTAAGTCATCATTGCTCTTTTCCCTGTTGTATACAGACAGATCCATGTAATTGTGATGCAAAGAGCTTGGTGTTTATTGGAGGAGATGCAAGAGTAATACTTGGGAGTCATAACTACAGTCTTTGCCCGTGGAATTCTGGGAACCAGAAAATTTTCCACTGTGTACCCTCACATATATTTTATATTCTTACTTAGCTTTTCTATCCTTGGACACTTTTTTAAGTTCTCTAATGGCCCAATAATTCTACTGAAAAATAGATTGAGAATATGATATACAGGCAAAGGTCTATATACACACATTTATTGTAATATTATATTTAGTTAAAAAGTTAAAAATGTATTATCTATCAGTAGAACATCTTTTAAATAGTAATGGTCTACCTAATTTGGGGAGATTCTTCAGCCATTGAGAAAGATATATTATGAGTCTATTAAAATTTTGACTGTAAATAAAATTAAGGTATTCATTACATACAGTGTGAAAGAAATCTAATTAAGATTTCTAGGCAACCATGTACTATAAATTTTCTCAGATATTTTCTCTTTTGTACACATATAACAAATATACCTATAATATAGAAAGAAGAATTTCCGAAAGTTAGGTTCCAAAGTTGGAAAGTGTAAATCTTTATTAAAAACAGAATATTTACATGAATGGGCAGATGTTCTATGTTTATAGTTGGAAAGAATCATTTCTATGAAGAACCCAGCAATTGTCAATATAACTTCAGATCAAGTTCTTCCAACATTCTAACAAATGTCTAAAAAGTACTGAAAGCTC
Organism: Petromus typicus; assembly: GCA_004026965.1. NCBI lineage: Eukaryota > Metazoa > Chordata > Mammalia > Rodentia > Petromuridae > Petromus > Petromus typicus. The sequence goes on from PVIR01001725.1 coordinate 79,143, forward strand.
ATTTTAAGATTTTATGGCTTATAAATGTCTGAGAATATTATTTTAAAATTTTGAGAAAAGAGTTACATGCGATGACAAGTATTACTATAAATAATAGTGATGAAGATATGTATTATGTATCTAATCCAAATACAATATTAGATAATATACCATTAATCTTACATAATTATTTTGATAATGTAATAGTAATATACACAGTCTTATTTTATGTGTTATAAAATTATTATTTGTATTTTGTAAGGTTAAGATATTAAGAACAATTACAAATAAGATGTTAAATTGCATTATACTATATCTATATAAGAATAGGGTGTATCAAAGAAGGAGTAAATGGTATTCCTCAGATGAATAGTATCCTAGATAAGACAGCAATGTATGTATAATATGTTCCTTATTTATTTAAGAATAAACACAAAATTTATCCAATTATATATGCATAGAAGATTTGTAGATGTTCACAAAATAAAAATTAGGCCTCATAGAAAGATCATGAAGGGTCGGGGATTTAGCTCAGTGGTTCCGGTGCCTGTCTTGCAAACACAAGGGCCTGGGTTCGATCCCCCCTCCCTCAACTACATACAATACTGGGCATGGAGACTCACGCCCAGCAGCAACTAGTACCACATACCACAGTGCCAGGCGTGGTGGCTCACACCTGTAATCTCAGCACTCGGGAGGCAGAGGCAGGAAAATTCCTGTGATGTGAGTTTGAGGTTGAGCTCAGGGCCAGCCTGAACTACAAAATGAGACCCTGTCTAAAAAAAAAAAAAAAAAAAAAAAAAAAAAAAAAAAAAAAAAAAAAAAAAAAAAAAAAAAAAAAAAAAAAAAAAAAAAAAAAAAAAAAAAAAGAAAGAAAGAAAGAAAGAAAGAAAGATCATGAACACCTGACAAGAAGAATTTTCTTATATGTGTGTGTATTTGTGTGATATGTGTGCATGCTGGTATACTTTGTTATCATGGAGTCATGCTATGCACTGTATTTGATTATAAAGCACATTTAATATACATGTTTTGACTGTACTTCATTTTAATTCCTGTGCCTGAAATATTAAAATTTGAAGATACTGTAAGACATTGATGGCTCTTCTGTGTTTACTCATGAAGATACACTCTCAGAACAAGTTTCATCAAGCAAGTAGAACATGGTGGTTCCTTGAGAGGCTGAGGCAGGAAGGTCACAAGTTGAGTCCAGACTGGGCAACTGAGTTGCTTAGGGAGACCCCTATGTCAAAATAAGAATAAAAAATGGCTGAAATATGGTACAGCACATTCAACCTCATACCTCAATCAAGTCAAAACAAAAGAGCACAGTGGACTTCATGACAGTAATTTCAAACTAACAGAAACACTTTTTAGTTCAGAAAGAGCTTATTGTCAATGAACACAGATTGCTATGTTTGATATTCTTCATACCGTAGTGTATTAATATACTATTACTTCTTTAAATATTCCTTACTAATAGGCTAGTCATTTTCAAATATTTGGTACATCAGTGTTGGAGACAGGGGAAGAGGGTGCAGCCAGAATCTCTGTGGCAAAGTCCAGTCTCCCATGAGCCCCACAGTGAAAGGATTAACAAATAACAAACAACAAAGCTGGAACCCGAGCAAAGCTTGACACTTGCTACTCTGAACAGCAGCAACAGAGGGTGGCTCAATTCCCTGAGCTCACTGCACCTTTATTTGTTACCAAGCCTTCACATCCATAAACCTAGCATAAGGCAGGGTGGATATCTGCAGTAATCCCTGTAGTCAAAGATGCTCCCATGGGTAGGACAGATATCTGCCAATTATCCTAATGCAATAATCCTTGTAATAGAAGATCTTGCAAGTTGGGGCAGATGTCCTCCAATAATTGCTCAGGACAGGGTAGATATCTGTAAGTGCAAGTCAGTCATCCACAGTTCCTGACACATCAGGTTCATCAAAACTCTTATTGTTCATGTCCACATCATCAAAACATAGGAAGAATGTATATGTGCATATTTTAAATACAAAATATTTTAATTATTTAAATACAAAATATTTTAATACAAAAATTTATTATAATTACAAAGCATAGAATTTTTATTTTTGGTGAATGTATTTTAAAAGTAAAACTTTAATTTTTCAGAACATTAATATATACAAGGTAAATACTATAATTTTACATTATTTATGTATTTTTGCATGCAAAATACTGCACATCATATATGTACATATATATGATGTTTACATCATTTGCTATATGCACACATATATACATACCTTAATGTGTATGTAACCATGAATGTGACACTAAGAAAACAACAATTTCCAAGTATTAACCCAAGTAGGAAAGTAAGAAAAAATAAGAATTTTCATTTTAGAGGAACAGATATTACACTAAAAATTTAAAATATCCTTCTTTAGTCAGCATATTTTTTTTCAGTTTCAGTGTGCAAATAACCATCCAATGCACTGTGGGATGCAGATAAAGAAAACTCAGTATAATAAACAATATGTTTATTGACACAAATATATCTCATTGCAAATTTTGATGCACAGATAGTCTTGTGATTATAAATAAGTTATTTAACTTCTCTCTGTATCAAAATTCTCCCCATTTGTAAAAGAAAAGTCATAATATTTACTCCATGTGCTTTCTGTAAAAATGAAATGAGTTTATACATCATAATGTATTTGTCTAGGAATGTGCTTTGTCTCTCTGTCTCTATCTGCCTCTTCTTTACTCATTTGTGTGTGTATGTGTGTGTGTGTGTGTGTGTGTGTGTGTATTGGATTACATAGTTAGTTTTCAGCAAATAAGTTAATTTTCTCTTGACAATTTACCCAGAAATTATTTTAAACACAGTTCCAGTGTGCCTGTAAAATTTTGAATATAATATATATAATATATATTATCATATATTTATTTTCATTACCACTATATATAAGATAAAGTAATTTTTTTCAACATTTCAAAGTGTTTATTCTGTGTGAGCCCCTGTGTCTGTTCAATGTTGAAAATTCAGTAGGAAGCAAAGGAAATATTTATATTACTATCATGAAAAAATAATTTTTCTCCATTTATTTCTACAAAAGCACTTGGAAAACTTGACAAAATTGAAAAGTAACAGTTGACAATAGCTAGAGGTGTGCAGCAACCTGGACAGTGCTTGTGCCTGCAGACTCTTGGTGGTGGGGACTCAGGATACTGCAGCTTAGAGCTTTTTTTCCATTACCTTCCTCCAACCCACCCCTCAGGGAAGGAGTGAGTTAATAACAAAAAATCTCCTGCAAAAGAAATATCTAGGCCAAAGGTTTTTATAGTTGAATTCTATTAGATACTTTTAGGAGAAATAATATTAATCTTTCACAAAACATTTCATAAAACAGAACATTCTCTACTCATTTTGAGAGGCCATATTATTTTTGTCCTAAAACTAAAGAAACTATAAAAAATAAATGGGCAACAAAATATCCCTCATGACTACAGATCTAAAATTCCCTAACAGCACACTGTTGAATCAAATACTGAAAAATGTAAATCACAATGAGCAGGTGTGATTTATTCAGTTAACACCAATTGTGAACATGTGTGTTAAGGGAATAGTGGACAAAAACAAGTAGTTGTCACTGAATGTGGTGATGTAAGCCTGTAATTCCAGCATTTCTGAGGCTGAGGCAGGAAGATCACCATGAATTCAAGGGCAGCATTATGAACATAAGGCCAGGCTATTCTCATAGGGAAACCTTGTCTCAAACAAAATATAATAACAAAAACTTCAAAATACCAAATGGTTATCATAGTATATCCAAAAATAATCAAAACAAAATTCAACTCCAACTTTTAGTAACATCTCAAAAAGAATAGAATGAAATCTATTCAATTTGATAATGGATGTCTCTAAAAAATCTGCAGCTAGCAACAGACTTAGCATTAAAGATAAAGTAGGGAAATCAACTTCAACACTGTCTGCGGTAAGTCAGCAGAAATGACTGTACTATACATAAAAATGTAACAGATAAAAGGCATTGATGGGTCACACGTCTCCTGAAGCAGGCCGTAAGTCCAAAGAGTCATTAAACAGGTGGTTTCTTAAACAAGGAATGATTGCATTATATTGAATCTGCCCTCAGGTGAATCAAATTGATGCAGGTGGCATTGACATTTGATATGGTTAGAAGATATTGCAGTAGTGTTTGTTATTCATGTTTAAACTATTAGAACTTTGTTCAGCAGTCCTCTTCATTGTCTCCAGCATGTTTTTTGACGTTCCATGGACCGTCGGTTTCCTTATGATATAGTATACCAAGTACTCATGGACTTATCTTCCTTTTTATATGATGTTGTTGTTAGAGACTAAATTTAAGCCCTAATATTGCTTATTGCTCAGAAGTTAGTTTTTCCTTTTAAGTTTTTTCATTTTTAGATGTAGGAAATATTTACTTATTTTATAATGATGAGATATGTGAGTATATGCTCACTAATAATTTATGCAATTAATTCCAACTCAGGAATACAGGTTTTGCTTCATTTCTGAATTTGCTTCATCTGTTTTTTAAGGACACTGAAATAATTGTTCATTTACATTATTGCACAGTATCTACTAAACAAACTCAATATAATATCAACATTACCACGAACATTATAATTACTGAAAGCAATTTCAAGTTTTAATTTACACTTTATTTTACTTCAGAAATATTCCAGTAGGAGTATTTAAAGTACTGTTTCATAATCACCTGAAATTTTCCTCTGTGTGTGGTTATACGACAAAGTTAGCACAAATCTCTCTCAGCTAATTTACTTGTGTTCAGATATCTAGAAAAACTTTTTTTTTAATTTATTTTTCTACAATAATTACATGAAATATTTAGCTAGATTGAAGTAAAATACATCAAATATTGTATATTCAGAAGAACACATTTTCCTTTCTTTTTGCTTGCGATACTACTTAGTTTTAAACTTTAATATAAAGATATATATGTATATATACACAGATTTATATATGGTTTATCTTTTTATATTAGTACATATGCACAACACACATACATTTAACTTACATTTAAAAATGCTGAATAAAAACTGAATGGAAATTTGTTGTGACATGTGGAAAATTAATTGCTGTGGTAACTAATACTTTAAAATATAAAATACTTAAAAATATGAAATGTGATATCTTTGTTGGGTTTGATTATATTTGTCTATAGTTTGACAATTCCATTATCTATGTAGTTTTGAGTAAATGTTGTTACCAACAGAGTACATACTGACGTTATCTTCCTTTAATGAGGATTTTGCTTGCATAACACTTCATACAATGCTTGTTCATGTTTAGTCATTTGTACATATCTCTGGCATTATGTCCCTGTGTGACCAGTGATAAGACAGAGTTAACAAAAATTAATCCATAATTTCTGTGCTGTATAGAATTTCTCAATATGACATTAAACTTTTTTTAAAAAAATAGAAATTCAATTCAGTATTAAATTCTATTATCTTATATATGTAACCAATGCAGGTAGTCAAAACTTGTGTTTTAATGTTTATTATACTGTTCTCTCCTCATGAAACTCTTTAGTTAATTGAAATTATTTGACTATACCCATTATAATAGCTTAGCCAAATAAGAGTTAATTTTTCTCATGTTATGAGCATGCTGGAGGTATTGATTTCAGGACTGCATGAGAAAGGTCCAACATCTTTTAAAATCACTACCTAATTATTCTTGTGACACTCATTTTTTTGTTCTCAAAATTGTTTCTGTACATCCACACGTTTGGTTTATATTTTAGACCAATGGAAGGCAGGAAGGAAGGAAGCAAGTAAGGAAGGAAGGAAGAGTACAGAAAAAATACTCCCACTAGATGTTTGTTTTGAAAGGAAAAAGAACACTTCCTATAAATCCACAAGCAGACTTGCTCTTCGATCTCATTGGTCAGAACTGTATGTTCATTCCTGGCTTTAAGGCGAGATAGCTTCTCTGTGGGGACAATTAGAACTCTAGAAGTATAGGAGACAGAGTGGCTATGAGGTGAGAAATAAAAATTTCTGTCTTGGTTATCAAACCCATCTCAATGATATTTTAAGGCAGTTTATCTTTAAAAACAGTATTTTTTTTCCTTTGTGTTACTCAGATATCTCACTATAACCCAAGTTCAATTTTTTGAACAGCCAAAATTTGCATTTGCTTATAACAATTATAATAACAGTTTTCTAGTACTGCCACCATAATGAATCATAGTGTGGGTAACTTAAATAATAAAATTTACCTCCTCACAATTCTGGAATCAAGAAGTATCAGATCAAGGTGCTGTCAAGGATGCATCTTTGAAGCCTCCCTCCTGGTTTATAGATGACTTTCTTCTTCCTGGAGTTTCCAGTTGTCTTTGTTCCATGTGCTTCTGTAAATTAACCTCTCATTCTTAAAAGAACAATAACCATATGTGATTAGTGCTCATCCATTTACCCTCTTTTTAACTTATCTCTGCAGGTATTATTTCTAGGCTACTGGAAGATATATGTACAACTTAGAAAATTTTGGGTGAAACAGTTTGGGCCTAACGTTGCAGAAGCATACGATTAACAGAAAGCAGACAAAAACAAACTAAATAAACTGCAAGATGGAGGTGACATGAGGCACTTCTGGTTCATCCAGCTCAAAGGTTAAATTGCTTCAAAATTTCTCTTCCCACCTTTCTACACCAATGGAAAATGATAACCAGAAAGTAATGACTGGACAAACACAAAACCTACATTACAAAATGATTTCTTATTCCTGTGATGCCTAAATCTTAATAGCTTTTTTTTTTTTTAATTTA
>PVIR01001725.1:86027-116304 GCA_004026965.1 Petromus typicus
TCCTCCTGCCTCTGCCTCCCGAGTGCTGGGATTACAGGCGTGAGCCACCACGCCCAGCACTGTGGTATGTGGTACTGGTTGCTGCTGGGTGTGGGTCTCCACACCCAGTATTGTTATGTGGTTACCGGGGAATCGAACCCGGGCCCTTGCGCTTGCAAGACAGGCGCCGGAACCACTGAGCTAACTCCCCGGCCCCCTAAATCTTAATAACTTAATTTCTTTAGTTGGCATAAAGAAAGTCATAAATCAGAGGCAAGGAAGGACCTGGTGGAATCAGGGGGCAGGGCGGGATCCGCGTGAGGCTGGGGAGGGAATTCACCTTCAAAACCACTCAATCATTGCATTTAGAAGACCAAAACGGATACCAGAAAACCAAGATAGACAAAATCTCATAATTTTAAATGAAGATAATATCTAACCCTGTACCTTGACAACGAGCCTCACTGTAAACCCCCATCCTATTGAAGTGGTCTTCTCCTTCACCTTCTCCATCAGCCTTTAGTGCGGAGGAATAACAGACAGGAGGAAGCTCTTACATCCAAAATGCGGAGCTCTGTCCCTTCCATCTGTGAGCGCTTCCATTGATACCAATCCTTGTGGCACCCACAGGAGCTGCCATTGGGGCCCATCACTTTGGTTAGTTTTACACATTATGGAGCTCCACATAAATGAAATTTTACACCCCCACAAAAGAAAGTCATAAATCTTTGTGATTATTCACATATTAACTTGTAAGGAAGCAACAAAACTTTTACATTAACCTGATCTTACCTTGGTGAGAGACACTTAAGCAAGGCACACTTCCTTTTTTATAGTTCTACTTGCTGATGCCTGTGTACATAGGTTTATTGTGAATTATCCTGTTTGGTGTGTGATTATTTGCAATAACAATACTCTGCTGATACAATGGACAACACTGTAATTTAGAAATTCTTTTGTCAATTAATTTGTGTTCAAATTTAAATAATATGCATGAATTATTCTTAGGCTTATAATGCAGTGTAGGTGGCAACAGTTGTTTCTCTTATGCGGTATATATATATTTTTCCTATTTGACGGTCTGTATGTATCCTCCACTGTTAAAAGCAAACATAAGCAATGGTGATGTTTCATATGCATGATAAAGTCAGAAACCATATAACCCAAATGCAATGTAAATGTAACTCAAGCAAATGTAATCCACTACTGATTTAATTAACTGCTCTTTGAGAGTGAACTAACATTTAAAATATCTTGTTCCTTCTATGATGTGAAAGGACATCTGGAAGGTGCTGTCAGTGGGCCAGAAAATCAGCTCTCTCATCATTATTTAACTTGCCAGCTAATATATTTTGGAATTCTCAAACTTCAGAGGTGTAGCCAGGGATTTAGCTCAGTGGTTCCAGCAACTGCCTCACAAGTGCAAGGTCTCTAGTTCAGTCCGAGGCACCACACACAAAAAACTTCAGAAGTTGCCAGAAGTGTGAGAAATGAATGTGAGTTCATAAGTCATATAGTCTGAGTCAGGTCGTTATATAATTTCAAACCTACTAACACACCTGACTACCAAAAAATAAGAATACAGCCATTCCTTGTTCATAGAATTCATGCAGTTTCATTGAGCAAGTATTATTAGGCATGTCTTCATTTAGTTTCTTGTTATTTCCTTTGGGACTGATTTCTTCTTCCTATATTTTTCCTTCCTACACACAACATTTTACTATTACACTATGCACACAATTTTGGAGAGATTGCTGATAGGTTTGTGGATTTAGAGGCCCACAGGTGTAGCAAAGTGATTCACAAAAGCTTGGACTCAGAGCTTGATGGTGTGATTGGATGTGACTTTTTTTTATGGTCTTCTTGGGAAGTTTATCTTTCAGACATCAACATGGTTTACTAATTCACCTTTTAAAACTATTTTCAAAAGTATCACTGTCCTAGAACACACAGCTAGCACTTTTTGTCTTTTTTAATGGCCACATTCTCTGCTTGTGAGTTTATTGTGAATATAGTTTATTTTGAACAAAGTTTCAAGTAAGATTTATCCTGAATGAATTTTGAAAAGAGTTTATTTTGAAGAAACTAACATTTTAGTGAGAACTGAAAGATAATATAAGTAAATAAAGTGACTATAGGAAACAGCGAAATACTTATGGCCCTTCACACAGATTTTCTAATACATTTTCACCTCTAAGGATTTTGGGTTGACTCTGTGGGAAGAAGGAGTTATTATCAAAGGAGATGGAAGCTGTAGGAGAAACAGATTTGAAGAAAAGATTGGGAGTTCAGTTTGGATATATTCATCTTGAAATGTTTATTGACCATCCATGTGGGGATGTTGAGTAGGTGACTGAGAAAAGCCAGGTGAATTGAAACTATGAATCTGAAGTATAGATGTTATTCAGAGTCACAAGACTGAATGAGACTGCCTTGGGAAAGATGAGAGATGAAGAAGTGAGCTGGACCAAAGACTGAACTTCTGGGTCTATAAACACCAAAGAAGAACATTAAAAATGATCTATTTCATTCAACACCTATAAAAACAAGATTAAAATAACTGAGATACAGCCTGATTTTCCTAAGATCCAGAATACTAAGGTTACTAAAAGTTTTTATAAGTGTTGATGCATTGTTATAGAAGATTATTTTCTTCTGCTTCTTTAACACATTATTAAAAGCATAGTTTATTAATTCACTTGTGGAAACTTACAAAACATGTATAAAGATGATATAAAACTTGTTTATTCCATAATTATGTTGAAAAGAAAACACATAAATGTATTATTTTAGGAAGATATTAGCTACATCCTTTTAACAGAATATTTTAGGAAAACTGTTAGAATAACTGACAAATTATTTTCTCGGTTTGTACCTAGCAAAATATACAGAGGTAAATGTGTGAACATTTACTTATAATAATATTCATTAAGAATGATTTTATATGTTAAAAAATTGAGAACAACTTCATAGCCTACATTATGTGCTTTCCTAAATTTTCTACTTTATATGTAATTAATTTTTTATAATTATTAATATTAAAATTGGAAATTCATAAACTTTTATATATGATTCTCACTTTTTCCCAGAGTAAAAATACTGCCTTGTTACCCTGTTGACTAACATTTAAGGTCATTAGAACTCTTTAATTAGCCTCAGGATTTACAAGTGAAAAAGTCAAAATTGTTTTGTGTTTAAGCTTAGCTCTTAAAAGGTGTCACTCTCTACAGTAAGAAAGGAGAAGATAAGTTATTTGATTTGTGGAATATGAACTTCATTATAATGGCACTTAAAATCCTTGGAAAGAGATAGCAAACTCGTCAGAAATAGTTCAGAAGGATACAGGAATGTCTGGAGAGGAGGCTTCTGGGAAATAACATTCTGAAAAAGAATTTAGAGCTATTTCAGTTTGAGGACAATGCGGTACTGAATGTCTCACTTTAAGCTGGGAAGAAAAGGGATAAGAATGATAACTCTGCCTTTAGTAAGGGAATGGTTGATTAAAAAATAAACACTCATGCAAATAAATAGTTTCAATAGAAAATAGCGTGCACCGCAGACAGATTAGTATAAGTAGGAGAAAGAAAGTGAAAGTGAGCTAACTCCTACTCCAAAGAGGACGTAATAATGAAAATGTGTCAACAAAACTATTAACATTATCCAGATTTCCGGCCAGTTTCTTTGTTCGGGCTACAGTCTGTGATGCGCAGCCTTGGAAGTGTTTTGCCTTTGTTTTTAATGACTTGGGAAAAGCTCATGCTATGAATAAAAACTAGGAGGTAAATTTGAAAGAATACTGCAGCTCCCAGACTTTGAAATCCACGCTATTCCTACCGCTCCTCCTACAGTTCGTGAACGAGGCAGGGATGATAAGGCAGACGCATCTTCGGACATAACAACTAGCTCCAGGGTCCAAGAACTTCGCACAAGTACTCACGCGAAGGTCCTTCCTTCCTTCCAGCCTTCCCTGTCCTTCACTGTAGGGCAGACCGGCAAGGTGGATGAATCATTCATCTACTCTTCCAGTTCCTGCCCTATTTTTTCTTAAGTATTTTTCCTCAAAAATCCTGGAGCAATGAACTCAATCTGGGCATGTGGCTCTCATAGAGCCATAATACACATGTAATGCAGACCATTACCAGGCCTTTGAAGCTGTGACCTGCGTATGTCATGTACTTTGTATTGAGAACAGAAAATCACATTCAGAATGCAGTGTCGCCTGATGTTTAAGAAGAAAATGCTAACTAGGCTTTGTTAATTTTACAGTGGAGCCAGCGCATCCTTGTCCACATCCTTCTTTTCATTGTGCCTCCCTCCACACCCCTTGACAGTACTTCTCAGATTGCAAATACTCTGCAATTCAAAACTAGGAATGGTACCATCCAGTGATATTGGACATTCTTGGTTATATTTGGGCTCATAATCTTTTCTGCTAAGAATGGTGAAATTGGCAGATAAAAATGTTTACTTTTCTTTACCTTTCCTACACTGGAATGTAATACAGTATTTGATGTTTCTACAATATTTGGGATGACACATGCAGATATTTGAGTAAGATAGTATAAACTATTGTAATAACCTTAGAGCTTTAGTAATAACCTTGAAGAGAATACCAGGAAAATTCTCATGCCCTTTAACAAATACTTTAATGACTACTTTGCGTCACAAGGTGGTAGGAGAGAAAAGGAGAAAATATCCCCGGGAAAGCCCCTCCCTCAAAGAACTTCACATTTGGGTAAAACTTGCCCCTCCAATTACAGATGAAACTTTCTCCTCCCATTTCTAATTCCCTTCTTCACCTTAAGTATAAAGGTTATTTTATTAATTGAGTAAAGAATATGGATGTTGTTGTATGGGCAACTTTACGTGGCTTGAATTGTTTTACTTTTTTTTTTTTCTTTTGTCTTCAGTAAGACTCTCATGAACCAGGCAAACATATTGGTCTCTGTCATACATATGTCACTGCATCAGAGGAGAAAAAGCAGTTCTGTGGTGCTAATATATCCCAGGATTGCAAAATAGGGACCTTCACACCAATACATTCTCCCTGCAATAGACTCTGAGCTCATTCAGTGTAGAATGAGAGCCTCTCGAGAATGCAGTTTTGCACAAAGGTTCTTATTAAGTGATACTTGATCCTACTTAAGTGAAAGCATGTGAAATGTGCAGAGTGGGTATAATTATTTTGATTAGTTAGCTCTACCTCAGATAGCATCACATTTTAATACCACAGTTAACATTTAGTAAAATAGGCAGTCTTAGATCATTAACAACAGGCCACAAACAGTTCTGGCATTTCCCAGGAAACCTATAACTGGAAACCATGAATTGGGGAAGAGGCATCCAGTTCTTAAAATTGATTGCTTTGTCCCAGTCAGAAAAAAAATAAAAGTATAGATTTGGTAATGAATAGTCATTATCTTGTGCATTCTATTGAGAAGCGAAAGTACTGCTCCAGGAGATGGAGAATAAGAAAGTTTGCAAGTGAACCAAAATGTATAAAAGCCTCAGAATTCTTGTTCTGGGTTCCACAGATCAAGAATTCATCAACATTAAAAGGACACCAGATTTTGAATATTAAATCATTTAATAAAAGTATGGAACAGACATTTTCCTTTGACTTGACCAATTAGAATCTCAATTCTTCCTTTAAAAGAATCTCAGTTCTTTAAAAGAAATGCCTTTGTATGTCTTGGGTGGAAGTAAGAACCTCATCTTATTAAAAATATTAAGCGAAACAAATACTGAGTTAACATAGAAACACCTGATTATGGATTTGCTGGTTTGACGCTACATTCAACATTTAAACTCTGGACAGTAATGCAAAAGGGGAAACAAAAAAACTAATTTTATCCATGAATTTCTCAGCATTCTGCAAGATTTGCACCAGCAACAGGATCAGCCCTTAATCTTTGTTTTAAGTATGTAGTAACAGCTGTGGCCACAATACCTAAACAATATGCATCTCAGAATAATTAATTCTTCAGCCTGGACTTGATTGTAGTTGCCGTTGTCTAGGCTTCTTTTATTTCTACCCATTTTTTCAAGCTTATTTCTCCAGATGCCAATTAATGGACCACCAGATAGCTCATTTCAGATGTGTAGAAATTTAGTTGTTGGTTGTGGATAAGAACCTTTAATGACAAGCTACCTTCTTAAAAATGTGTATTGATGACTTCCTGTGACCCCCGTTAGTTATAGAAATCATTACTTTTCTAGAATTGCAGCCTCTGGGTGTTGAAAGTAGCCTTAGAAGTCGTACTGCAAACAACGCTCTAAATCGTACACAGAGACACGCTTTCCCCTATTCCTGTTTACTGTCAGTCACATGCTTTCCTTGGAAGAAAGGTCCCAACTTCTCCAGGATGCTGAGTTCAGTTGAAAACAGCTGTAATCTGCACTGTTATTTTTAGAGGAATTTCCTCAACTATATGACTGTGATGATTTATTTGTCAGCCTCATCTAGGTTTTAGCTCATAGTAAGATTATAATAAAATATGCATCTGTCCTGAAAGTGTATCAAACTATGAAGGCTATGAAGATGGGAAAGGGATCTGAGGATATAAGGAGGTAAGACAGAAGAGGGGAAAATAAAAAAGGATCTAGATATAATATGTATATAGACTGACACACCACATTATAATTATTCATTATAATGAATATATTCATTATATACCATAAACATATAACAAAAGAATAATTTAATTTCATCAAAGATTACACAATTTAAAGTGCTTATAAAACCTGAACAAAGCTCCTCAGACAAAGGGTTACTATCTAGAATATACAAAAAGCTCAAAAGCATCAGCCCACCCAAATTTAATGACCCAATTCAAAAATGGGCATCTGAAATGAACAGATATTTTGCAGAGCAACAAGTAAGAGCAGCTAAGAAGCATATGAAAAAATTCTCAACATCATTAGTCATTCGAGAGATGCAGATGAAAACAACACTGAGATTTCATTTCACTCCACATAGAATGGCTGCCATTTAAGAATCAGACAGCAACAAATGGTGGTGAGGCTGCGGAGAAGAAGGAACCCTCCTCCACTGTTGGTGGGACTGTAGACTCGTACAACCCCTGAAGAGATCAGTTTGGAGATTTCTCAAAAAGCTAGGATTGGAGGTCCCATTTGACCCAGCCATTGCCCTGCTGGGTATATACACAATAGAAGTAAAAGACTCATATCACAGTGACATATGTGCACCATGTTTGTAGCAGCTCAGTTTGCGATTGCTACATCTTGGAAACAACCCAAGTGTCCATCAACTGGGGACTGGATAAAAAAAGCTGTGGTTCTTCTACACAATGGAGTATTACTCTGCCATAAAAATGATAAGTTTGAATCATTCATACTTAAATGGACATACCTTGAGGATATCCTCATAAGTGAAATAAATAGGGCACAGATAGGTACATATTGTATCTTTTCTCTGGTATGAGAAAATAAAGATGTAAATGAGTCCTAGAATTGTATGTCATATATTGTGAAATAGAAAATACTCAAAGTAAAATAGGGTGAAGGGGGAAAAATAATGAGATTATAACGAAAAAGTAAGGAAACTAATTTTATGTATATAGGGGGTAGTAGGTTGGGTAGTGCTATGGGAAAAAATAAGAATTAAGTTGTGTGTTATACTGGTACAAATCCTCATTATGGAGTGCAATCATGATGTGTATATGTAATGTACCAATAAATATTTCAATTAAAAAATAAAAACTTGGACATAGCACAAATATGGGCCTCAAAAATCCCTTGGTAGAGTTCAAAGCCACAGACTTGCAATATTTCTAAATCAAATTTGGGACTGGATCCCTGAATTAAACTTAGAGCCCTCTTAGCTCATTCCATTTGGAAAATTCTTCCACTTAGACTGATTTAGAATCAGCTTTGGACTCTGTAACAAGTGCTAGTGGAATTAGATCAGTGTTAGTTTTGGACTTGCTCAAATTTCCTTTGACAAAGGGAAGGCAAATTACTTTCGTGTAGATGAACATATTATAGATGTTTTCTTGAAAAATAGCCTGCTCAGTGAGTGAATGAAATGTAGATTATTTAAAGTTCAAATCTCTCTGAGTGAATGATAGTCCCCACTTGGCCTAACATATGTGGTTAATTGCTGATTATTAGCAATACATATTCCTCCTTTGTGATACCTATAATAAATCAAGTATTGGAGTTCTCTTGTTTAGCTATTTCTTGGGCCACAGCCAAGATTTGAATTTCTGCTGCAGAAAACATCTTTTTGAGCAAACTCATAGGTAAAGAATAAAACAAACTTTCTCATGTAAGTTTTGGAACTTGTATGAGGACAGAGAGAGTCAAGAAAATGTTTACAGGAAAAAAAGGTACCTAATTAAATCCCTCAGATCTCTATATGGTTTGTGATTCAAGTAGTGGGGCCTGTTTTATTGATGGATCAGTACATAGAAATAGATTATTTTGTGAAAAATGCATTAATAAATATTATTGTATGAACTTTTTAATGTTTTCAGTGCTTGTATTTTCTAATCTTGTTGACATATGAGGCCCAATTTGACATAAAAACAGCCATTTTGTTAAAAAGCCTCCACCTTGTATCCTGTAACCTCCCCATGAACCTGATACTTGTCTCCTTGGGAACTGTCCACCCAACCGATGTGCAGCCCCAGATTGTATTTTTTTAGAATGTAGTATTCTATAGTAACCAGTGATTTAATCATTGCTATTGGCTTCTGTACTGATTTGCCTCTACATTTTAACAACAGAATGACCTAATAGCTCCTGAGTAGAAACCACCTAGTTCAGATGGGAGGGAGTAATAGGTTTTTGGCTTTAAATACTGCCCCCCAGTTTACCCCTTTGTCTTTCTCCACATGGAAAGATGGCCCTGAGATGAGTAATAAAGCTTTTGGTTGGACTTTAAGATCATGTCGTGTCCTGAGAAATTGTCTTGGTGACTTGTTCCCAACAATAGGAGCTTGCTAGATGGGTCAGTAATTCAAGATAAACCACACATTTGATATGTACAGAATGTATATGATTAATATGTACAGTATTTTGGTCATTTGGAAGGGTAATTTATTGAAAACTGATACTTGGTATTCCCCTACTTAATTTCCTAATAAGACTTTATTTCTCTGTCCATGTCTAAGTTTCTGCGAACAATCTAGAATGTAGAGGCACAGAGCCAAAGATAACATTTTAGGATGGACAGTAATGTTGGGAAATCTAAGTATCTACTTAGTACCATTAAACTTTGCTAGAGTGAGTTTATCAGATGTACAGAATTAAAGGTATGGAAGCCAGGGATTTAGCTCAGTGGTTCTGGCACCTGCTATGCAAGTGCAAGGTCTTGGGTTCAATTCCTGGTGAAAACACACAACAATGCTGAAAGTGGTGACTCAAGCCCACCAGAAATCAGTAACACATAGCACAATGCCAGGCATGGTGGCTCACACCTGTAATCCCAGCATTCAGGAGGCAGAGGCAGGAGGATTTCTACAAAGCAAACTCTGTCTCAAAAAAAAAAAAAAAGAAGAAGAATTAAAGGTTCAAAACTCTCATAATATTTTGAAGCATATTTCTGTCCAAAACTCACTACTTTGTCTGGCCTATTTTGCTTTCTAGATAACTCTATTTACTCAAGTACTGATGCAGCTTCACCTTCCACTGACATGTCTTCTGAGATTCAGAGAGCAGGCATTCTACACACTATTTTTGAAAAATGTACTGCTCTCTGTAGTGTACAGTTCATCATTATTATATGGTAATGTATGCATAGTTATGTGATTAAAAGTTGTCCTCCCTGCTACAGATCTTGAGCATCTTGGACAATGAATGCAGACCTGATATTTTTTACTTGTGTTTCCAAAATTTCTAGTAATTGGTGGATGAGTATGGCCAAATGCTCAACTGAAAAAAAAAATAAACTTCTCTTTCAGAAGTTGGCTTCACACCATCCTATATTATTTCCCTGCTTCCCTGCAATTGAAAAGGAAAGTTTTATCTTTTTAATAAAGACAATCTTTACCAGGATTTGGATTTCTTCCCCTCTAAGTTTCTTCATTCAGATAATTCCTAAGTGTGTTTTTATCTTCAAATTTTCTGTAATGGTTTGTGTCTAGATGTTTCCACCAAGCCTCCTGTTATTATGGATGAGGCTTTTCAGAGGTGGCTATATGTAGAACGTCTGATGCTGGGGATCTGTGTGTGGCTACCAAATCAATCCACTGACTGGTTTGGTACATTTTTGAGTATAGATAATGGGAAGGCCCACCCTAGGTGTGAGTGCTAAAAGGATGTAGCCTCGATATAATATGAAGGACAGAATGAGTGTTGCCATGACCCTTGTTGCTTGCTACTTCTTTGCTGCTTTGCTGCCTTCTTCCTGCCATTAACTGTTTTCTTCTGTAATGCCCCTCTGCCATGACACCTTGTCTCGGAACAAGGCAAATATGAAATGTGAACTGAATCCTTTATAGATCGTGAGTTAAATAAACCTTTCCTCCTTCAACTTCAGGTGTCAGGTATTTTGTCTCAGCAATGAGAAAGGTAACAACACTTAACCTTTCTTCCCTATGAATAGTATATCATATCCTCAAGTTTCTTCCTTTTTTTAAAAAAGAAATAGACAAAATAAAAATCAAGTTTTTATAAGCATCTATTTGTCTATATCATTTATTGAAAATACTACTGAGGTTTTTGAGTGCAGGAAGGTTCTACTCTAGAGCCAGATTCTTAATGTCCTGAATATATAATTGAACAAGAAATGAACAAAAGATTTTACATTTATTAAAGATACAAAAAGAAATATACCTTGAAGGTTAGAATTGGCCACTGGAAGAGAGAAAACACAATGGTCATGAGATTAATGGCCACCATCTTTTGGATCACTCATTCCTCAGGTGGATCTCACATTGAGACCTATGAGAAAATGTTTGATTTTGCCTCAGAAGAACTGAAAATAGAATTTTCTGATTGTCGCAAGTGCAGGGTTTGAAACTATTTTTCTGATGACATGTCCTGGATTTCACTTTTAATGAGTCACACCCACTTGGCCAGCTGACCAGGTATGCCCTATTCTCCTTGCTCAGAGGTATCATTGATAGAAAATTAAAGGAGGTTGCTGAAGCCTAGGTGTTTGTAGTAGGCATTATTGGGTGGAAGCAATCAGCAAGAACTGTTTTAGTAATAGTGAGTAGCATGGCCAAGGTTGCAAACTAAGGAGTGCAGGCATCTTATGTAGCCTAGGGTGAGGGAATAGCATAACAGGAAGCAGAAAGACACTACACATTTCTCTAATTGGTGGGTCTCTCCATGAAAAGGCAATGACATCAGGGGTCAAAGCAGAGGAGGAGTGTCTTTGGCTGATGTGGCCATTTTGATTTTGGTCTATGGGAAGCACAAGAGATTGTGGAAAGGAGTATGAAATACTGTTACAAGGTGCCACGAGTATGCCACTCTGGCTCTGTTTTGAACCAATAAACCTATCAATTACATTATGAAAAAACTCTACTTTTTGTCAATCATTTACCAATATTTTAGTCTGCATGAATGAACACTGTAAATGTCAATCCTACGCTAATTACTTTGTCTATTTTAGAATCTGGTATTTAGTTTTTCATTATATTTTCTATTTTCTCATTTCCAATCCACTCCTCTCTTTCCTGAAGACTAAGATCTTCCCATACTGATCGCAACCCAAGTGCTTATGAAGGAGTGGTTAATATGCAGTATTAATTGCTTCAGCATGCTTGTAGTCTTTGGAATCACTGACCACTCCTTTATGGATCCTCTTTCCTCCTGTGTGACCTGACACTTGTCTTTACTGGTTATTCTCATACTTCATGGAAGCTTCTTACTTTCATAAATGAATCATTTATCTTATTTTCCTTTATTCATATTTAATGTTGTTGTTACTCATGGCTTGTTTTTTTTTTTTTTTATCCCCACAAGTATCTCCTAGGGACTTTCATCTAATCTATTGGATTAGACTCTCATGTGTAATTATCAACATATTGTCAAGGATTTTATTATTATTTCTCACATCTCTCTGTCGAATAATCACTGTCAGATAATTTACTGGCTTACTTTTTCATTGAGACAGCACATAGATCATTTCCCAAACAAATCCATTATCATGTCCTTCCCTGACCTTTTTGTTCTTTTTACTTTCTTTCAAGAAAAAGAATTAAAATCACCTTTAAGTTAGTCATGTGAGCTGTATCTCTGATGCCTTTCATTCTGCAGTTTCCTGGACTGAGCAGCTACCAAGTCTTCCCAGATCTATAGCATACACAGGACCACTGTGTACTCTCCAAGTGGCATTGCATCAAGCTTACCTAGAAAATCCCTAAAAAATGATCAATTCTCTTCTACTAGAGAGCTGTAAATAATACAGTCTATATTTTGATCATCTAGTAACACAACCACTTTAGTCTTCTCATTTAATAATCAGGTATTACCAGTAACACGTTTTTAGTATTTTTATGCTTCTCTTAAAAAGGTTATCTTGAGATTTAGATTTGGGCAGAAGGGAAATAGAATGCTTTGTGTTTCACCTACTATCATTCTAGTGTTTGACCTCCGTTTTTTTGTCACAAGAAACATACCTCAATATTCTGTTCTTATTCTTCTCATTTTATAATCTGTTCTCCAACCAAATCTCAGAGTGTTATTTTAAAATGTAGATCAGATTACATTTTGTTTCCAGTTTAAATGTGTTTCCTGTTAAACTGAAAATAAAATGTAAACACTGTAAATAATGGAAGAGACTTTGTCATCTGCTTCCTGAAACTTGTATTATTGTTCATTGCTCACAACTTTCTGACCACATTGAGCTTCCCTGAATTTTTTGCCTACACCAAGCTTCTTCACTGACAGTGAATATTTATTTAAAGAATTATTGTGACAATTCTTGCTTGCATATTCACTTGCTGTCTTTCCATTTTTTTATTTTGGTTGTACAGCTTGCCAATATTTTAGGTCTTATCTTTGTATTGGCATCTCATACAAGCCTTCCTATCTCATTTTGTTATGAGCATCTCCTGATATTCTCGAATACACATTGCATGGAACTTCATAGAATTACCATACTTTGTAATTGCAATCTACCTTTTCCACGTTGCTGAAAGGCCCGTGAATTGGGAGACCTTATATGATCTGTTCACTTCTGTATTATCTGTCAGATTTAAACAGGTGCTCAGATACCACCACTGAGTTTACAGTAGGTGCAATGTTTTGGTGACAAAGAAGTTAATGTACTTTCATTCCTTGTTTTTGAGAGACTGAAAAAACTTGCGAAATGGGCATCATGTAATCCTTAAAACTTTCCACTCTTCAAAAATATATTTTCATATCCCTTGTACCCTTTTAGTCCTTGAGTATTGCTTCGCTCCCAGGAGCCAGCCCTTGCACATCCTTGAGTAGGCTGTCCTCACGCCAATTGAGAAGCTCATGGCCGAATGCCTGGAGATTTATAAACCTTCAGACCAAAGCCTGTAGCCAAGGGCTAGTAAGTTTGGGGAGAGGTACACAAATACTCTACCTCCATTGTTCATAGTGAAGACCACAGACCTTTCTGTCTCCAAAACACCCCTGTAGAAAAGTTACACTCTCTGGATCTTAATTAAATTCCACATCCTTGCCAGATTCCTTCCATTCCTTCTCTTTCTCACTTTCTCATTTATCTATTGTGTTTTTAAATAAATCAGTTCCACAAAAATCCTTGATCAGAGTCTGTTTCTGGGGAACTTTACCAAAGCATCCAATTTCACAGCAGAAAGTTTTAAATGTTTTTCATATCCTTAATACATAGTGTTGACCTTGGTTGTCAGTCAAATCCAAAATTATTTCTTGTTTAAATAGTCATAGAGAATATGCCAGAAAGGCCTTCGTGATCCGCCCGCCCATTGGCTTGTTTTATTGATGAGGGAAGAGCATGTGCTCTGCTCAAGGTCACAGCCTTACCCAGTGACAGGGTGGCAACCAAGACCAGAATCCTGATGTTTCTGACAGCCAGGTTGTACTTTACATTGAAAAGTTTTCATAAATTTAAAACTGTGTAATTTTTAAAAGACAAAGAGAAACTAAACACAAAATAAAACCAATTGGCTTACAGATAAAAATAATTCACACAAGCATTAAAAACCATTAAAATCCAACCAGAGGATAGACTGGCTGAACTGATCGCAACTAGTCTTCCTTACTATGTTTTATTCATCACTTTGGTTTAAATATGATTTCCTTTACTCCTCCTTAAAAAAAAAAGTGATGTATGCGTACCTCCATGATCTGCTGTATAAATGTGTGTATGAATGTGTGTGTGTATCGCGCAGCATTGAGTTAAATGAATTTCACAAAAATAAATATTTGAAAAATTTGCTAAGTTACCATTAAAATCACGAAATGGCCCCTTGGCAGATTGTGATAAATAATAGCATCATATGTTTCAATGAAGATGCTTCAAAGTGCCTTAAATGTATTGTACTTGTGACTTATAAGATTCTCAGACAAGACACAAATCCGTAATTTTGGGAATCATCATTACTCAAAATTATAGGCTCAATCTATGATGGAATTGATTTATTACACATTTTTTATTCAGATGATGAAGCTAATGTATATCTTTACATGCTGTGATTAATGAAAAAGTTCTAATAGGAGAGCTAGCATATTCTCATGATTTATACTTTACAGCTAAGGGAAGTTGTCACTACCACTCAATAAGAATCACCTATTGCTTTGTCTAAATGGGTGCATGTGTGTGTGTGTATATGTGTGTGCATCCATGGACCCAGTGGTGGTCCTGTGAAATCTGAAACGTGAAACTGATGACATCAGTCTCATTTTTAGTAAAATGATAGACAGTCATTATGGCTGTGCTAGAAGGAAGTGTATGACTGAAAATTTAAATGTATTGCTTTGGAGCATATTTCTGATAGCATAGAATTATTTCAACTGGGTTAAAATACACAATGCAAAGTTTCTCAATAGGTAAGGTAAAAGGGGATCAATTTAATAATAGCATACACTTGCATATCATACAGGAATGCTCTATATATCATTTCTTATAAGTGATATTTATGCACTGCCAAGGCTGGAAGGCTTAGTATTTATAGTTCTATAAATGATATGTTATAGGAAATTATAACTTGTATTCATATGGGATGAATATATTTATGAACTTAAAGCTCTTTGGTGATAGTAAACATTAGTTTTATCTTTGTTGTATAATGTGGTCTCTCTCTGATGACCATGTCTGGAATGCTTCGAATCTAGGAAAACTGTAAGAAAGAAAAGTGAGGCACGGGAGTCCAAAGGTCTAATGCAGGCCAAAGGCAGATATATTTTCAGAGCCACAAAGGAATGCAGCATCCCAACACTATCTGATTATCCTCACTAACTACAAGACACTGAGGACAGCACATTAGAGGAAGCTAAGTTAACCACTGTATCTTTACTCACAGAACAATAAGTGCAAAACAGGAAAGTCTGAGTGTCTCAGGGGTTTATCTAACCAGTGGCCTTCCTTAACAGGAGATTCCCAGGAAGCTATCTTTAGCTTGCTTCCACGTGCTAGGTCTTCCAAGCACAAAGGTACTGAGTTAGGACAGGTTGCATGACCAGCCTTCCGAGATGACCTCCAATGGTATAGGATACTTGCTCACAGCTGGTTTAAAGATATCCTTTTCTAGATGGAAAATGCAGTCTTTTAAACATGTCTCATGCAATATGGTCTCTATATGATCTATAACTTAATTGGAGAAATTCTCTCTTTAGCTATGGTATTCTCTTGAGAAAACAGTACCTTCACTACTTCTACTTTATTTTTGAAATGAAAAATTATTTAGTGCTTATTCTAGGTATCAATTGAGAGATACAAGGGGCAAAAAGAAAAGTCTTTGTCTTCATAGTGTTTCTGAAAATGCTCAGCAGTCCCTTTATTACAATGTAAAGTACCTCTCCAAACCCACTCCTTTCTCTTTAATGTAGTTTAAAAGTTCATTAAAGTTTTTTCGTTTAGCAAATAGATCATATTTATTCATATTTAATAAATCATTAAGCAAAAATAATTTTCACATGAATGATACAATATGTCACTCTAATTTCCATCTATAACAATTTCTAAAATGAATACATATATTGTCTTTTTAAAAAGATAATGACTTTCCTCTTGTAATTCAACTTGTGAATGATTGAACTCATTATTATCTATTTAGTTAATGTTCTTGTTTGGTTTCAGACCAAAGAATAGTTAGTGAAGACATTTTCTGTGAATTACTGAGTTGTGATTGAAAGTGTTGCTCATGGAAAAGGAATTCAGCATGGAGTCATGAAATTCAAGAGTCTGACTATATTATTTATTTTTTTATTTTCATTTTTATTCACATATGGTTGCAAAACACAACGGTTACTTTTACCAGAGGTGTTAGTACACAGAACATCTCAATTCTTTAGTTTTGATTTTGAAATGACAGTAGCACTTCAAGCAAGAATTATGATTAAAAAAAAGAAAAATTCAGTAAAACCAGGCATGGTGGCTCATGCCTGTAATCCTAGCACTTGGGAGGCAGAGGCAGGAGGATTTCTGTGAGTTTGAGGCTAGCCAGAGGTACACAGTGAGTTCAGGGCCAGCCTAAACTACAAAGCAAGACCCCGTTTCAAAAAATAACAACAACAAAAACTTCAGTAAAGCCAAAGTTTCCTAGAAGTTGTACTCCAACAGAAAAGTATCATTAGCAGTTAATATTTATTTTTCCAGGAATTTAATGTATGCATTTGTATATAAATGGTGCTTCTTAACTCATTACATATCTTATAATCATATACCTTCCTCTAGTTTAAATTGAAGAAGATGTTACTCTTCTTTGATTGTATACATTTTATTCCACTTCATATATTAATGAATATACAATTTACTTATCCATTGGCATTTAAACTCATTCCAATGTTTTTCTATTTTGGTAACATGGTGGATACATACTTGAGTATACATTTTTCATGTACCTGTACAAGTCTTAAGAAATTTTTGTAAGTAGAGTAATTTCCAACACAGATCAAATTATATTCATATTTAAAACCTGAAATAGATTACTGAGTTGTCCATTGGAATGCACGAATAATTTCACAGAACCATCTCTAGTATAAATACATTTTTAGTTTTCTAAACTCTTGTTAGCAAAGAAAGCTGTGAGTCTTTCAAACCATTATCCATCTTATATTTTTGTATTGGTTTATATTAACATGTTTTGTACTAATTGCTTATATATATTAACTGACCGCTAATTGTTTTATCTTTTCTTTTTACTTTGCAAGAAAATATTGAAATCTTTGTCTTATCTAGTAAAAATTTGTCATCTGTTTTTCACATGTAGTGCATAGAAATTTGGTGCTATCCAATAGGAATCAATTTCTCTATTGTAAATTTCATATTTAGTTTACTCTTTCTAAATTTAAACATCATTACAAAAACATCCTAATCCCAAAATGGGATATGGAAAGGCAACGGGCTTGTAATGGAAGGAATTCTAGCAGATAATATCATACCTAATGTAAAGTACTTTAATATTTCCAGATTTCAATGTACACATTTATGAAAAAAAAACAAATAAAAAATCAGGAAAAATAGCATCTGTCTTCTACAAAGCAATACTGTGATGATGAGATGTGTTAATGGATTAGAATTTTTTATTAAGACGATGTTCAAGAACACTAATATGTTTGGATTTTCCTCATTAAACCGTTCTGGTTATAGAAATGAGTAGGTGACGGCATCTTGCTGTGTAATCTGTAGGTTTCAGAACCACATTGGCTTGTTCTAAGTATGGTTCTGTGGTCTCCCTGGACCCCGGCCAGTGCCCGTGACTCCAAAACAATCACAGGCAGCAAGGTGTTGCCTCAAAAAGCCTAACGCAATTCATCTCCATTTAGAGACAAAAAATTTGCTTGAGGAAACTATGGCTTCTTGCTGCCTCATCTTTCCAGCATTAATTTCCTCTGAAGCAGATTTGTTCTGTTCTTTGCAGTTTCAGATTATTCTCCTTGAAGAAAAAGGCAGTAAGTATACTTTGCTTTTTGTCATCTGTTAGCGCTTCCTAGAAGTAGGCTTTGTCTTGCTTTCAACATAGTTTCAGACAAACTGAGATGATAGCTAATGATTTCTCAAGGTTTCCCTAATATTAATTAACTTTCTTAAACAAATTTTGTCTTTTAAATCAATCTTTCTTTCTTTCTTTCTTTCTTTCTTTCTTTCTTTCTTTCTTTCTTTCTTTCCTTTCCTTTCCTCCTCTCTCTCTCTCTCTCTCTCTCTCTCTCTATCTCTCTCTCTCTCTCTAGCTTTTTTGTTTTTATTTTAGGTTATGTTCCAATTTCCACTTATACTGAGCAACATAAAAACAACAGAAAATTGTTTCTCACAGTTTTAAAAGTTGACATAAAGGACCACTTTCTACTTAACATCAAATGGACCCCTAAAAGTCACCTTTCAGTACCATAATACTCTAATTAGACATTAATAGAAGTGTTTGGAGAGGACACGGTCTAGGGGGATTTTTCTAACATCCAAGATGAGAGAGGATTTTCTTACTTAAGCCAATTGGAGACATCAGAAATAGGAAGGAAGATACGCTATTTACACACCTGTGGCCTATTTATTTCACTTATGAGGATGTCCTGAAGGTACATCCATTTGAGTCCAAAACCATAAAGGCAGGCTACATGTAAGCAGCCCAAGGGCTCAAGGAGGTGCAGCCAGTGCCTGGGGATCGTGTGCAGGAGACAAACCAAGATCAGCAAGAGCTGTCCCTCATGCTTTTTATACTGTTGTAAAGTATGGTTTTTAGAAATTTCATGTTCTAGCTTTATCCAAAAAACAAAGTAAACTTTCAATAAATTTGCTAAATGCATGTATTAAGATTTTAAATATATTCAATTTTATCTGTATAATACAGGTTTTGTTCTTTTTTCTAGAGCATCCTTATTCTGACTAAACTCTTAGCTTCCTGACTGACTGACTTGTGTTAAAATACTGAGCATCTTACATGGGACCAAGGGGTCCTAAAATAGGCCAGAAAATCTGTGGAAACCCTAGTAAAGTATGGTATATTTCCATGTACTTGATAAAAGAGCATAAGAAATTATGAATGCTATGGGAAATAATACCATCTTCTAAGAAATATGACTGATGAAGTGGTTTCATTACCACTACAAGAACATATCGGATTAAACTAGGCTACAATAGTTGACTTTTCTAAATATTGTGTGTGAGACATTGTGTGTGACAAATTTCAACTAATCATTAGCAAAGTAGACAAATACAAGGTAAAGGATTATTATTCTTACTCTAAAAATAAGAAAATCAACCTAAGATACTAAACAATTATTCTAATGTTTTGCATTAAAAGGTAAGCTACAGTAGAAACTGAGATGTTCTATTACTAAAATCTACGCTCTTCACCATCTTTACTATTTCACACTGGTCTTCCCAGTCATAGATCACTCCCAAAGCTATTACATATTCCTTAGTCTGATATTTCCTAACATTTTTTATGTCAGGGACAAGTTTGATGTTTTGCACAAACCAGAGGTGGGTGGAGACAGAGATCAGGGGATGACTCAAGTGCATTACCCACGTGCATTACTCACCTGTCTGATCTCCTTGTTCCTAACAAAGAGGGGACAAGTACTAGTCCAGGGCCCAGGGTTTGGAGACTCCTGTCTTGGTCTATCTGAGATGTGCTTATCCTATGAGTGATCAAATCAAATTTTAAAATACCATATTCCAGCTAAAGCCAAAGAATAATGCTTGTGTAAGAAAAACTAATAGACCCTCCTCTAATCAGCAAGTGACTTGCTTTTCCATTGGTGTATGTGCCAATGACATGCACACACCTTGCTTTACTGCAGTGAAGACAAGACTAACAGTGGGTTTAAAGAGCTTCATGAATCTCCTGCCACGTCCTGACTTGGAGAGTACATTTGCCCAAGTGGCCAGTCAGACTATTTGGTGCCCTGCACATTCCATAAATCACCAGTAGATGTCTCCAAACACACACAAATGTCCACTACTTAGCGGTTTCAAGTACAGAAGTCAACTTTATCCTTCAGTGGCTGTCACTCTTGACCTCTGAGTTAAATCTGAATTGTCAAATCAGTCTAATTTATTTTCTCCCAGGAACTGGGGAAATAAGCACTTTAAAACTCTAACATAGTTGTTTCCCCATACCTGTTGTTGAGCATGCTAGAAAGAATGCTACAACTATAAAGGAAAGATTGGTCAATATATAAAGGAACTGATGATTTTGTATGAAGCAAATAGGCTCCAATTGTTTAGGATCTTGGAGACAAGTGTTTCATCTCTTAGTTGCCAAAATTCTCAGTTTAATACACTCAAATATAAACACCCACACCACACTGTTTAAATTTGATCTAGTAATTTTTTTTTCCCTTACAGCACACAATTCTTCTCAAGCTCATTAAAATAGTTTACAAGTAGGCTGAGGATTTAGCTCGGTGGTTCTGGCACCTGTCTTGCAAGAGCAAGGACTGGGGTTCGATCCTCAGTAAACACATATAATACTGGGCATGGAGACTCACATCCAGCAGCAATCAGTATCACATACCACAGTGCCGGGTGTGGTGGCTCATGCCTGTAATCCCAGCACTTGGGAGGCAGAGGCAGGAGGATTGCTGTGATGTGAGTTTGAAGCTGAGCTCAGGGCCAGCCTGAACTACAAAGCGAGACCCTGTCTCAAAAAAACCTAAAAAAAAATAAATACATAAATAAATAAATACAAATAAAATAGTTTACAAGGGAATGTCCATGTCATAGACTGCATGGGCATAGGAAATAAAATGCAAAATAAAACATTTGCTCTTCATAAGGTCAATGTGCCACACCGTACTCTAAGGGATTTATTTGCCAATAAAGTGGCTAACTGCAAACTAGATGGAACATTCTGAATGTTTTTCTCACAAGTGAACTTCACAAATCAAATGAGTTGAAGGGGGATGACAGCAGTACACTCAACTCCACACTTGGAAAAGACGACCTTCTACTGCCCAGGCAAGCTCCAGGGCTAAGAAAGTAGATGCAATGTGAAAACAAAGAGCTTCTGCTACCACTGAAAGAGGACAATGCTAATAGGGAGCTATTGGTCAGGAAACAAAATGTATAAATACCACAAAAGAGCTACATATTTGAGAAGAAATAACTGCAAACATTATTCTTCCCCCACATAAAAAGAAAAAAAATGCAAAAGGAAATAGTGGCCATCTTGAAACAACTGATAGAACCCAAACCTGGATTTAAAGGGTGAGACACCTGCAGGCAACATTGCTTCCTTTGAAGTCTGGTGCCCAGAAAACATAGGGCAATTGCTCAGCATGAGTTACATGTGATTTAAATGCTTGTTCTGCTTTCTCTTAGAAAGTGGCAATTAACCCAGCGTAGGAGGTGTTATGTTCTACCGAAAATTAAAGAAACAGAATTGGAGGATGATATGGTAAAAAGAACTTTGGATATTAAATTACAAGGGAAAGAAAAGGCATGGGAATTGGGAAGGTATCTGAGTTAGAGAGAGAGGAGAAGAAAATAAATTAATTTCTGTTTGTATATAAAAGTTTTAGCAGTAAGCCTACATCTGTCTTGGGATCCATACATATGTTATTATCATTCAACACCAAGATAAGTTTTGGAATCACACATTTGCATTTTATACAGCAGGTGTCAAATAAATGTTAAAATCTATGCAGGTGATAAGCAGTAATTGAAGTAACCAGGACCAGGACCCAGATATATACCGGCTGCTTCTTTTGCATCATATTGGTCACAGAAAGTTGAAAATATCACTGAATTGTCTCCATGAGTTCCTGCATCTAAAAATGTCTCAATTTCATCATCAAAAGGAGAGAGTAAGAATGGTAAGTTTTAAGACATATTTTGGTATGATACAGAGGCTGGACTGATGAGAGGACTTGTTCAAAGGTGAGGCTTAGGGTATGAAAGTTTGGAATAATAGATCACAGCAGTGGATATGCTGAATCCCATGGCAGGTCCTATATGAAGGGATAGCAACTGTGCTGGATTTCATATCTTCCCACAGACAATAACCCTATTGCTAGTAGCTATCTTGGAAATGTGTTTGCGGTTGCTTACAACCGGAAAGAAGGAAGAGTCTTGACAGGATAGTGGAATCTCATCTCTATTACCTAGAGAGTTGCTGAAACCACTGCCAGCTCAGGACTGGCTCAGTGAAGGTACTCTAGAGGAAGGACTTGACTAGAGACTATATTCAAACTGGGTTATTTACAGCTACTATCCAGCACCACCTGCTGGTTCAGTGACAGAAGAAGCAGAAACAAAGTATGCAAAGCTAAGAAATGCCACAAAGTAGTTTCAAAAAGTCAGTCTGCAATAGAAAAGTACTAAAGGAAAAAATATGCATCACTATAGTAGTATATTATACAGGAGTACGATATAGGGAGAACACACAGAAATGTGGAGTGTGAAACCATGAGTACAAAGTGATATTGAAATAGATATGCAAACGTGCCCTCATGAGAGACAATATACACATCAATTGATCAATTTACTTTTTTTGTTTTGCAAGTATAGTTCTGGATATTAAACACAAGCATATCTTTCAAAAGTAATTGTTAATGGGTGGCAAATATACTAAAATATATCCAATAAATAATTAGAAGTGCAAGTGGTTATGCATTTTGGGTATCCTGTCCCTCAAATTTTGTATTACATTGTTTTTAAATTAGAACATTGTAAAATGTATATATATATATATATATATATATATATATATATATATATATATATATAATTGTCCAAATTATGAAAAAGCTATATAATGGAAATATCTTCCAAGGGCCAAGACCCCAGGCCCTTTCTTAGACAGTAAGGATGTTTATAAGTTCTTGTTTAGCTTTCTAAACATTTTGCTATCAGTGTGTTATGTATATTAGCATGTACATGTGCCTAGTGTATCACTTTTATTCTGTCACAGATGGCAGCATATTAAACAGATTGTGTGTATGTATCCTTTTTACTAAAATCAGTATATGACAAATGTCACCTTATGAATATGCCACGGCCAGCAGCCTCTGGGGCATCCCTGTGCCATTGAAGCATTTCAGCGCATAGTCCAAAAGTTGGTTGGTACAACTTGAGGATGATAAAATAATTTAAATTTAGGCAAAATTTAATAAATATTTTCAGATTCTTGTTTAAAGGACTTGTGAGTTCATTATATTTGGTTTTATTGTTGTCAAAGAAATACTTGCATGGAACATAACTGGTCAAATGGTTTTTTAAGACTCATGGTCGAGCTCTCAGAAGTCATTTTATTACTTTGTACTTTGCAAAAACACACATACACCCATTTGCCATTCTCCTATTCAGACCACTTTTGACATGCTTACAATGTTCCAATAATACTAACTTTATTTCTTGTAGCACAGTGGTGGACACATTTCAGATTTAATTTCATAAGATTCCTGTTTCATTTTACTGTGCAAGATGAGCACACATCCTTAGGCACTCCACTCTTCCAAACATGGGTTGCCTTCCCCGGCCGGTCAATAGCTGTATCATATTTGTGGCTATCTAAGTCGCTGAAGGTTTCAGGCTTTTAAATTTCTTATTTCAGTGTTTCTTTTCTCAGAGTTAATAACTAGCCCCTTTTAAATTTTGCTTAGATCTCTATGTTACCCATCAGTAATGTATTCATAAACTCACAGACATCAAAAATCTCCCAGGACTTTCAAACATATCAGTTTTGTTTATTTTTCTAAGTGCTTTCTGTCCTCCCGCTCACATTTGGATGGGCTGCCATCTGCATATGCAGTGCAGCTCTCCTCTGGAAAGTGTAACACCCTTTCTTGTATTGGACTCCTGGATTTTCTGTGCTATTCTTAGTTTATAAGGTATTTTGTGCAATAAATTGTTTAGGACAGCTTAAAAAAGTGATGGTTTGGTATTTTGCTTGTTTAAGATTTGATGGAAAAGAAGATTAGCTAAAAAAGAAGTTAGATTGAAAATCAGCTTTTCTCAAAATTTTCAATTTTCAATTTATCAAAACTTTCTTCTGGTTTCTAATATTTATTATTTGTTTATGTATCTTTAAGAATTCTGAAGCCATTTTGACTCTTGATGTTTGGGATGTGACCTACAATTTTCTTTTGAAGTGTTTATAACCTTCCTCTTGTACTTAATGTTCTGAACTTTCAATCTTTGTGTCCTTTATTTTTCAAAGAACAATCTTTTTTGAATTATATGTTCAACTGTTTGACTCCTTCAATTTTGTGCAGTTTATTCTTTTTAGAATCTTATTTGTAAATCAGATTGTAGAAGATGACTATTGAGTCTAGTTCTGAAGGTTAAATTTCTTCTTATATAGACTGATTCACTAATTTATTACGTTGACAAAAGCTTTACTAGGTGAACCACAAAATGCCATGTGTTCTTTAAAGTGTTAAAGGAATCTTTCTGTGAAATAAAACTTCCTGCCCTTGGGAGGCCTTTATTTCCAGGAAAGCCCTCATTTTCAGGCATGACTGGCGTCTTGGAATTCTGAACTGTGTTGTTCTGAGTGTGAATTTGCTTGATCTGTGTTTGCTTCTTTGTGTGTTTTGTTGTTTTCTATTGGGTTTGTTCAGTGACTAACCATTTACCCGTTTGTTTTCCACCTTCAAGTTTGGTTGCTTTTATTTCTTTTTCATCTCTTGACTTCCAGATTGCTCTGATACCCTTTTGGATATTTCCTGAGATGTAGGGAGGCCATAGCGGTAGATAGATCCTTTGCTAGATGCAAGACCTGTGGGAGATTTTGCCAAAATGAGTCATAGCACCTGCATCCCTGCCTTCCTGTGTATTTGTCATCAGCCCCACATCTTCAAACAAGTGCAAACCTGAATGGTCCTCCTTTAAAGGCCACATTTTGGAAGGTGTAAATGAGTTCTAAAATGTATGATAGGTACTGTGAAATAGGAAGAAATGTTCAAAAGGAAAAGGGGTAGTGATAAGCAGAGAATGGAAAGAAAAATTTTATGGTTAAGAAAGGAAACAAAGATTATGTTTATCAAGGGCAGGGGCATTGTAGTGAGGGGAGGGGAAAGAGAAAACATGAGAATTAAGATATGTCATGCACTGGTACAACCCTCAATGAAGATTATGCTAATAATGCATATGTGAAATGTAACAATAAAGTCAACGTTTTAAAAAGCCACTTTTGTCAGAGAGTGACTTTCTGTGAGAAGGTCATCATACACTAGAACGTGCATGTACCCCATCCAACTGTTCTCGGAACTTCTGTCTCCTGGGATGGAGCTGCTGCTCCTAATATGACCAGACCTACCCAGAGGACCTAAATTTCTGTAGTTTAGGAGTGAAAATAAAAGCAATGCAGTTCTACTTGAACAGAGATATCACTGCATCTTATATCATCTTATGTCAGAGTCCCCACAGCATGTAAAAAGAACTTGGTGTCCCTGAAACCGCATGAGATGTGACCACACCTTCACCAGAATGTCTGAAAGGGAAAAACAAAACTCAAATACTAACTATGAGTGAAGATTTAGAATAACTAGAACTCTGTGATTGTTGGTGAAGATGTGCAGACATATATTCACTACATAGCTAGTAGTTTCTTAAAGATTTCAGTAGCCTCTTAAATATTCTGAGTATATTCTCTTCCTAAAAAGCCACATGAGCACAAGAAACATGGTAAGGATATTCACATCAGCCAAACACTGGAAATAACCCATACGTGCATCAATCCGAGAAAACATTGATGATGATGACACATCATGATGTATTACTACTGTACAGTAGAACAGTAGTGAACATTTGTAAGAGGAAATTACCACTACACACAATAATGTGGATGGCTGTTACAGACTTTATCTAAGTAAAAGACTCATGAAACATAAGAGTACATAACTTTGTGTCATTTACATAAACTCTGAACATAGACATATATATGTACAGTCAAACCCAAACTTAGCAACCAGACAACAACATTTAAACTAGTTATATATCCAGAAATAACAGAAATCAATAATGTTCCTCTGGGTTGTAGGTAGTGGAATGGCTGCACTAGAAACCAAAATTTTTCCTGCATTGACCTGTGTGGTGCCTGTGGCAAGATTATGGAACATTTGAAATACAACTAATTCTGAATTGAGATGTCTTATGGACGACTTCAAAGACAAGTACAAAGTATTTCCTAACATATTTTAATTAATTACACATTTAATTGACAACATTCTGGCTAATGTGTATGCTATGTTAAATAAAATGTTATTGAAATTAACTTCAATGGATTCTTTTTTTTAAATGAGACTATTAGATAATTTAAATTACATATGGGGCTTACATTATGGTTTTCGTCACAATACTGTGTGACTTAACCTGGAAGTTACATGTAATTTTACATTTGTCAAAATGCACTGAGATAGAGCCAGGTGGTTCCTGCGCCTGTCTTGCAAATGTAAGGGTCCAGGTTCAGTCCTGGTAACCACATACAACAATGCTGGGCATGGTGACTCATGCCCACCAACAATCAGTACCACATACCACAGGGCCAGGCATGGTGGCTCACGCCTGTAATCCCAGCACTTTGGAGGCAGTAGGATTGTTATGAATTCAAGCCTGAGTTCAGGGCCAGCCTGAACTATGACACCCTGTCTCAAAAAAAATAAAAGGAATTTAAGGTAAGTTACAGGATGTGCTATGATGCAAGTACAAGATGATGGTGGCC
Source organism: Petromus typicus (assembly GCA_004026965.1). Classification (NCBI taxonomy): domain Eukaryota; kingdom Metazoa; phylum Chordata; class Mammalia; order Rodentia; family Petromuridae; genus Petromus; species Petromus typicus. Next base: position 112,763 of record PVIR01001725.1, read on the forward strand.
TGGATCATATGGAAACAATGGGAATGAAAGACTTCATGACAATTAGAGAAATACTCAATGTGATATTACAAATACTTCATAATAAATTTTATGTGAGTGCTTAGCATGGAAAATGAAGGGATTATCCCTATAGACAAAGTATATACAAATGGAGTATTTTTTCAGAGTTAATGAATTGGTCTGAGGGGTCCAGAGAGCTAAGACTCAGGTGAGAGATCACTGCCATTTTAACAAGAGTGATAAATCCAGTGATTTCCATTTTTTTTTTTTTTGAGATAGGTCTTACTTTGTAGTTCAGGCTGATCCTGAGCTCAGGCTTGAACTCACAGAAGTCCTCCTGCCCTGCTTCTGCTGGGATTATAGGCATGAGCCTCCACACCTGGCACTGTGGTGCGTGGTTGTCATTGCTGGTGGGTTTGAGTCTCCATGTCTGGGATTATTGTATGTGGTTACCTGGAAATGAACCCAGGCCCTTGTGCTTGCACAACAGGTGCATGAACCACTGATCTGAATCCCTGTCCCCTACCCAATGATTTCTAAAGATACCAGGAAGCTCTCAAATCAGAAAACTGGAACCGGGGTTAGAGCAAGCTTCAGGCAGAAGGAAAGAGGTTTGGAAAAAGTGGGAAACCATTGTAGGCATGAAGGGTGTCTACCCCAGTCCTTCCCTGTAGGAGTAGATGATGGATTGTAGTATCCCTTGGGCTAGGATTAGGATCTTGGCTCTCAGTCAGACTGCTTTCTGCTCCTTATGCGTAAGTTTCTTTTGCTCCCTCCACCAAATGGGACACGGGACTTCATCTCCCTTAGTTCAGCTTCTGCTTCACTCCACACAGTTTTCCAATTTGACTAAAGAGAGGATGAAGCTATTTCATTGTGCCGGGAGGACTCACTTCACTGACTAACCAACAAATGAGTCTGCTTCCTGGAGTGCTGGTAATGGGAGAACTGGGGGATTTCTTACAGAAAATGTAACCATGTTAACACACTCTTTCTTGAATCTTTCTCTCTTGAGGTTAGTTTCTTCTTTGCTGTATGGGAGAGAGTATTTTCCTGATTTGTAAATTATTTTTGCATGTATTAATTTAAAAAATCATAGATTATATAACTTTTCCATTTCATTTAATAATTTACCAGTTAAATCTCCTTTAACTTGTCTTATGTCTGCTTCTCTCCAAAGTGACAGGGTCTCACTTTGTAGTTCAGGCTGGCCCTGAGCTCAGCCTCCAACTCACATCACAGCAATCCTCCTGCCTCTGTCTCCTGAGTGCTGGGATTACAGGTGTGAGCCACCATGCCCAGCACTGTGGTATGTGGTACTGATTGCTGATGGGTGTGAGTCTCCACACCCAGTATTGTATGTGGTTACCAGGGAATCGAACCCGGGCCCTTGCGCTTGCAAGATAGGTGCCAGAACCACTGAGCTAACTCCTTGGCCCCTCTCCAAATTCTTTAACATTTCTTTTAGATATTCATCTCGTTTTCTAAATGTCTTCTAAATATAAGTGACCTCATTGTTGATTGCCTGTCCCTTATACTAAGAATAGTTTTTGTTTCTTGTTTCCATATATAAATTAAAAATCTGCTGTAATGTTTCTAGAAAAAAATGTTTCAATATAATGTTTGCTATAAAGCACATTATTACTGATTATTCTTCATTTATAATAATACCTCAATTGGAAAACTCAGTTTTCTACATAGTGTTGAAGCCAACTAGTATTTAGAATGGGAAAGCAACAAACTAATGCCAAGCATGTTATAGTCTTTGTCCCTATAAAATAAAAAGACTTCACAATAAAGCAAGAAAGAGGGGGGGGGAGGGAGAGAAAGAGAGAGAGAGAGAGAGAGAGAGAGAGAGAGAGGTCTTACACAAAGAAAACTACTTGTGAATCATACTAAAGATCCTCGAAATGTGAAATGAGCCCCGAGGAGAATTTATAATAGGAAAATTCCCATATACGTGGCGAGCTTTTGTTAGCCGCTGTATCAATCATCGTGACAGTCTTTTCTTAAGCAGCCAAATCCTTCCTATTTCTATCCCTTTCATTATCATTGATGGAGAATCTAATGAGCAGCAAAATGTCCAAAATGTAAGAAGCAGAAAGAGGCAAAGTCTTTAATAAACCAACATGGGAAAGTCCCCTCTCCCTAATGTTTCCTGAAACAAGCCCAAAGAAAAAATCATCACAGGCAGAGAAAAATGTCATTTTCATCACAATGACTGTGAGTTCCTTATAGTATAACTTAAAACTCCTACTAGAAATATTCTGCATGTAAGTCAAAGCATTTTAGCATAAATTTACCTGCTTATAAATCACTGAACATTTCCCAATAAAAATGATAACTAGCATCTGTGTTTGTGCTGCTGTTGGAGCTGGGGGAATCGGGAGAACTTAAAAACAAGCAAAAGAAAAAAAAAACATCAAGATACAATGAATTCTGGCTAGATGTGATCTCTGCAGATTTGGTAACACACCATCTACCATTAATGTAGGTGATGTCACAGTCTTTCTGTAGCAAAGTTTAAAGTTCTTGTTGAGATCTAAGAGCCCCATTATAACAACACTGATTTTTTCCCAAAGCTTAGTCTAGCTCCCATATGTATAAAAATTTACACAACAAAAAACGGGCATGGAACATTCTTCATAGTGTCTCACCCAGACCTCTTCTTACCATTTATGGCCTGTGATCAGAAGACTGAGTCCTTTATCCCATATATTCCAAGTTCTAAAATATGTGCTAAGTTTACTAGATGGTGGATACAATAAACATTAAGTTCTAGTTTCCTGTGAGTCAATGGCACACAGCGAAATAATTAATAATTAGGCAGAAATAAGATTTAGAGAAACTGAGCTTGGCTCTGATTCATGCTACTCTGAGCAGCAAGGACTCCAGACTCCAGCCTGCCACACCTTTTATTATCTACAATCCAAAAAACCCAGAAAGGCAGGGCCACACCAACAATAGTCCTAGAGAAATTATGTAGATGAGAATTCCGTGGGGCAAGGTAGATGTCAGTAATAGTCCTTGAGAAGCGACAGATCCAGTGCAGTTCTGCCCTGAAGCATCACAGCATGTGGGACCACTGAGTCCTGTTGCTACCAGAGATGAAGACAAAGTCAAGTCCAAAGTCCGTCTGCAGGCAGGAAGGCCTGGTCAATTTTGACCTTGCAATTCCCAAACAGGATGGTTCCCAATAGTTAGGGAAACCAAATCAAGTTTTTTGAAAAGATCAAGAAAAATGTTAAATTTCAGGTTAAAATTTAAAAAGTGAAAAATCTTGATTTATATTAGAAATGAAAAAAAGTTATCACTACTGATCTTGTGACAGTGAAAAAAGGAATAGAGATATTGGCCTGTAGTTCTCTTTTTTGGTTGGGTCTTTCTCTGCTTTTGGAATCAGGGTAATGGTTGCTTCCAGGAATGAGTTTGGGAGCACTGCTTCCTTTTCAATTTCATTGAACAGTTTCAGAAGTAGAGGTACTAACTCTTCTTTAAAAGTTTTATAGAATTCGGCAATAAAACCGTCAGGTCCAGGGCTT